>JAESVK010070678.1:0-28190 GCA_017140935.1 Hamamelis virginiana
CAAGTGTATCCAGATCTTTGGATTCTTGAATAGCCGTAACTTTTGATTCCCATGACTTAGGAAGAACCACAAGAATTTTTGAAATGACATCCCAATTTGTAATTGTTCTACCAAGAGCTTTCATTTCATTAATAATGTGAGTAAAACGAGTAAACATAGAACTAACACTTTTCTTTTTCTTCCATTTTAAATAATTCATAATCTCTCATAACCATAATGAGTTTAGAACATTTTACCTGTTCTGTGCCTTCATATGTTACCTCAAGTTTCTTCCACATTTCTTGAGTGGTGTCACATCCAGAAATTCGGTTGTATTCGGCATCACTCATGGCACAATAGAGTACATTCTTTGCTCTTGAATTGACTTGAATTTGCCTCATCTCATTTTCAGTCAATTCATCCAAGTCTTTAGGTATTTGAGTTCCATTTTCTCCGGTCTTGTTAATGACTTTGTTTCCCTTCATGATAACTCTCCAAACACCCATGTCATATGATTCAATCCATATTTACATTATATTTTTCCAACTATTATAATTTTCACCATTGAAATAAGGAGGTCGGTCAACGGAATGGCCTTGTGAATAGCTCGATTCCCTCATGTTTGCCATGATCTTTTACTCAATGTAACAATCAAATATTGAGCACTAGCTCTGATACCAATTGTTGTCCCAAATATATAACCCTATAGGGGGTGAATAGGATTTATGGCAAACTTTTGCAAGTAATTACCAAATAAAATTAATGTTCAATTACAAGCAATGGAAGCAAATATATAAACAATTAATTGAAATGAGAGAAGGGATAGAGAGATCAAACACAGTGATTTAACGAGGTTCAGACTCCGCCTACTCCTCGCCTTAAGCACCCAGCTCAAGGATTCCCATAATCCACTAAGGATTAGCTCCTTGAAGGTGGAGAAACCTTTACACAGTCTTCTTTATACCAGGTGGAAGACTCTCACTTAAGCTCACAAAGAACTTCAACAATGGCTCACAAAGAATCCTCAAATGTGCTAACAAAAAACACTTAATACAATCTCACAAGGTTGGTGTGTACAATAAATGCTTCAATAAGCTGATTCACACAACTATAGAGCACAACTAATGGCTTCTCAAATGATTAACAAGTATAGCTCAAGATTTTGGTAGAGAATGCTTTGAACAATGAATGCTTGTAATGAATGATAATAACTTTTGTTGGATTGATAATAATAAATAAGGAACAAACCTCTTTATATAGCCTTTATGGTCTGAAATGGCTGTTTGAAACAAGCTTGAATGCCATTGGAGGAGAGGAGAAGAGCAGGCCTCACTTAATGCTCAAAATAGAAAGAGTCGTTTTGTATTTGCAGGTTGATTAGTCGACAAGGCAAAAGGGATTAGTCGACTAGACAGTTGAAATTTCAAACAATTTTTGTTTCTGGGCACGGTTAGTCGAGTAGGCAACTTTAGTTAGTTGACTAGACAAGTCAAAATCAGTTTATAAAAATTTTCGGGCACGATTAGACGACTAGGAAATGGTATTTAATCAACTAGCTCTTCTGCATTTCCAAACATGGCTACTGTGGTGTCTTTAGTCGACTAGACTAATTGATTAGTCGACTAAAGAGCTCATTAGTCGACTACTCAAGGTGATTAGTCGACTAAACTTAGAATTTCTAAAATTCTAGCTTCTGGACCATGATTAGTAGACTAGACTAAGTTGCTTAGTCGACTAAGCATACTCTTAAGCTAAAGACTTGAAATGTTTTAAGTTTAATTCAACTCAAATCATCTAAGGTAGTTAACTTAAGCATTTAAAAGCATTTTTGCAAGTTTTCTAAGTTAATGTATGCCAATGCAATATGAAAAAACCTTTTGGCTTGAGCTATGCAAGTTTAATCAAATGAGTTTCCTTACAAAGGGTTCCTAAACATCTTGACTTCAAAGGTCTTTAAGAAATGACTTCAAGATATCCTCCACAAGGTTCATGATTCAATGACTTTGCATATTTGCACAATTAGGAAGCTTTGAATGTGTTGATGAGCTCCAACAAGATTTGACTTTGATTCTATGGAGACAAAAACACTTAACCATTTGTTAGTAACTAAAGTAATATTTGTTGATCATCAAAATGTGGTCAATGCAATTGACCTTAGGGCTAACAAATTAATTTTTTTTCCTAAACACCCATATTTTCTTAAAAACAACTTTCTTTAATAATCCACACTTCCCACATATTTCAAAATACATCTACTTCATTTCATTATTAACAAATATTTAACACATAATCACCCATCAATTAGCATATAATCACACTAATTTAACACTTAAGCACATAATTAACATTTTAAATTTTTAGATTCTCACAGTCTACCCACCTTATAAAAATTTCGTCCTCGAAATTTAAATCATACTAATATAGAAAAGATTAAGCGTAACACTTACACACGTATACATTCTATTTCTAATAACACTTTCTCTTATTCAAAACCAATACTTCAAATAGAGTTCAATTACTACACATTTCAACTCTTTACATTGAATTCCCAGACTTCACCAAAAAATGAACTTAAACCTTACACATCATGATCACAACTCTGACCAAATTTTATCTATCCAAATTTCATCTATCTTTACACCTAATTCTTAAAGAGAATACTTCCAACTTCTAAACTGCGCCTATACAATAAAATTTGAATATCTAATAAACTGAAAATCCACTGAATTTAGATTCTGAGCATTGAAACTTTATTTCCTGAGACTCTTCAATTAAAATCCCTCAATTGAGAATCAAAGATACCATACATTTACAAAAACAAAATCCCTTAACCAGTAGCAAATTACAACTCCCTCTTCATTCCTTTGAGCACTTCAAATTATTTGATCTTGTTGAAAAATTCGTTTCCATATTTCTTTCAAATATATATAACCTCTTACTTATTGGATTCATCATTTTCTAAATACACTTTTCTACTTAAATTTCCAAAGAGCTTTCATTAATAGTGTACATAATCCTTCATCAATACTCAAAATAAATGAACACTTTTATTGACACCAATCAATCATACAAATGAAGTTCTTTTGATCAAGACAAAATACATTAATTCTATAGAAACTTAAATAATTTTTTTTTTTTAATTCTCTGATTCTAATTTATTTATGAAAATTGTTAATCACAAAACCAAACATAATATTTTATTTCAGGTTCAACTTCTTGACCACTTATTGCCATCTATCACTATTTCTTAAATCAGTTTTAATCTTATACATCAAATCACCGATTTCTCTATCAATTACAATGACAAAATTAACATAATTTTAGAAATAATTGCCTGATTTATTCCACATTAATCATAAGAATTCATGCTACCAGACAAAGAATATACTTCCATCATTGAAAAACTTTTTCTTTTCAAGTAGAAACTCTTTAAAATAAATGTGTGTGAGAAATATAAGTCTCCCTATCTCAACATCTTGAGATATATATTTCTCTTATCATATATTCATGGATCTTATCATGTATATTTAAATACAAAACAAGTCATACCTTCTTATTATTATAAAATGAAATTAATATGCTCTTTAGGATTGATTTTAGGGCATATCTCCAACAATCTCTTACTTTCACTAAAGCCAATCTTCATAGTATCTTATACTAATCTTCTCAAGACAAGGCTTATAACACTCTCAACAAGTGTTATGGCAAAGGAGTCATTATGCAAACAAACTTTGCAATTTATTATTATTTTCAATAATAGTAATTAAACTAAAATTTGCTGCTAACTCCGATGTCCTCAAGTAAATGAGACATGTGTTCTCGAAGAGAAAACACTATATGCCAGACATCCCTTTAGGCAACTTGTAAATAGCATCCCTTATACAATTTATTTATACACACAAGTATTCCATTCTTAAAACTTCACAAGTCCTTTAAGAATATACTTGTCACTATTCAGAATTCACAATCCTGAATCAACAATCAATATATATTTGCAAATAACTTTTTGTAACATTAATTATATTGACTTAAGTACATTACTTTTATCACATAAGTCTCCATATTTCTCAAATATAATACTCATATGTAATCTCTCACAAAATTATATTTTTGAGAGAATTTGAATTCCATTAACAAGTAAGGAATTTCTAATACTACATTAGTATTTTAAAGTATGTACTTTATAAAGAAAGATAAGAATAATATCGATGACATGTTTGCTCCCACTTTCCTCTTTGAAACACTTGAAGGTAATTTTTTTATGTATTAAACTTTTTAATTACATAATATTCCTTTTGAGTTTCATCAAGGTTTAGTTCCTAACCATTAGTGGAAACATTGTTTTTCAATAACTCTTATTTGAGAAAACAAACCTTTTGAAGTTAATTTGAAAATATCTCATCATTCCAAATAATCACCAAAACAAAATCGTTTAACCTTTTTAGAACCTTAAACTATTTAAGGTCAATTAATGATATAAGATTCAACCAAATATTCTCAATAGTTTTCTCTTAGTCTTTACTTCATTTCAATCATTTGAACACTTCAAATATTCAAAGTTATCTAATAACAAAATATGAAGTATCCAAACTAAAATTAACTAGGTTTATACATATCAAGTATTATCCATTTAATCACCTTATTGTAACAATAGGTGATTAGTTCATATTAATTAATGAATTAAAATTCATTTATTAATGTGACCCTTAAAGTTGAATCCTATATATATCTACTTTATTCATTCATTCAAACCATTCATAAAGAGATAAGAACTTAAATCAATTGCCAGAATAAATCCAAAATATCAAATATATTAGATAAATTGTTTCAAATAAACAAAGTATTTAAAACTAAATAAAACCTCGATCATAAAGTTCTAATAAGAACTGGCAATGAAATAAAGTTCCTAGAATATCTAAATAAACTAGTAAGTATCAAGCTTCTATGTCAAATGCAGCAACTTTTGATACTTTTCAAAGAAAGCTCGATATCTACTCGACCTTTTGCTTTCCTTTGTCTCCTACATACAGTCACATTGTACAGGAAAAACATAATTAGGTATCTCATACCACAGCAGAATAATATTAATTCATAACTAGTAAATGAATAAAGCATAAGATGTACCATCTGAAGAACCATTCTTCAAAGTAGCCAGGTACTCATTGCAGTTCCTCTTCCAATGACCTGTCTTACCGAAGTGGAAACATTTTCCTTTAGATTTCTTCTTCTTTATGCCTCCTTTTGGCTTATCATTAGACTTATTCTTCTTTCCCTTGCCCTTAGGCTTGGTCTTAGAAGTAGAAGCTCCATCGATAGCCAAAACATTCCCTTTGGATTCATTTTTCAAGGTTTCCACAGCAGTTACTAGCATATTCATCAAATTAGCGAGGGAAAGATTTGCATTCACATAAGACATGTGAAAGTTCATGATGAATTGCTTGTAGCTTGCAAGAAGGGAATGAAGCAAGATGTCAGCGCCCATTTCAATAGTGATCTCGACACCTAGATCATGCAAAGAGTGAATACTCCGGATTATCTTGAGGCAGTGCTCATGGATAGATGTCTCATCCACTATCTTATTGGAGAATAGTTTACCAATAGCATTGTACATTACAATTCTACTCTGTGTACCATAAAGTTCCCTCAAATGCATAAGGATTGAGTGTGCACTGTTAATGACTTCATGTTGTCTTTGCAGTTCATTGGTCATCGATGCGATAATATAGGATCTCGCCTGCACATCATCCTTAAGCCACTTCTTATAAGTGTCTCACTCCACCTTAGATGCCCCCCCAGGTAAAGCATTGGGGCGCTGGGCATTGATCACATAATCAATCTTATCAGCGACTAAGACAATTTTAAGGTTTTTAAACCAATTTTGGAAGTTCAGACCAGTCAAACGATTGTCATCAATTATTCTAGAGAGTGGGTTGAGTGGAGCTATCTACAACAGAAAATAATAAATATAAATTTCATATTATTAAACCATAATAACTTTTTGGTCTTTAAGTTTTATGGTACCTCCCATTATTTCATTCAAATCTCATACACCCTTTAATGAGACTTGGGAATTTCAACATTGAATTTCCTTAGTGGAGATTGGGGTCCCATTAAGAATTAGTAGTCCTCACAAAATAGGTTCTTGGATACTAACCCTTAATGAGTGGATAACTCTTATCCTAATGCTTCTTTAAGCAAGTTCCAATCTTCTTTTAAACTCTAAAATGCAGTAACCTCACATAATAGGTTCTTGGTAAGTGCATTTTAATTAAGTCATACCCACCATTCACACAAGTATGGTCAACGTTCTAATGCACGTCTCACATAATAGGTTCTTGGGATGCACTAGCTTCTCACCTCATGGTATTATATACGTGATAAGATAAGATAAACCCTCAGGATGGACATGTTCCCGCATATCTACAGCCAAACACATCCATCACAAGAATCCCCTTACCTTATAATGGTGGGAGGCTAGGATAAGGCCCAAGGTCTCTTCCTTACAACTTAATTTTTTAAATAAAATGGGTTTTATAAAACGTCTCATTTCACATACATACATCACATGCATCAATTATATATATCACATACATATAAAGTTTAGACTATTTATTATTAATTAGTCCTCAATTATCCTCCCATTGTCCTCCTAGAGGTTATGGTGAAATAATCTTGGACATATAATAAATAAAGTCTAGGCCCAACAAGCATACAACACATATATAAAATGGGCCAAGAAATGATTATGGACTTTTAAGGTGGGTTTAAGCTTTGAGCCAACAAGATGAACCCTAGGTCTAAAGTGAGAGGGTTGGGTGATCGTAATTAAAACCTATGTAACCATTACATAAAGACCAAAAGATATTCTCAAGATCTTGTAGTCCTCTCCAAGTCCTTCTCAAGTCCTTGATTTCCTCTTGTACAAGACTCCACCATGTATCTAGGGCCCACCAAATATTGCCTTCTTGAATTGTACATTACAATTTATAAAAGAGAAAGGGATTAAGGAGAAAGGGAATACATAGGGATAGAGAGGGAAAGAGGCATGCAAGCCCCGATAAAATTACATCACCATAAATTTAAACAACTTTAAATACAACCCTTTAATAAACCATACACATCACATGCGGCCAATCGAATCTCATTTAATTGGTCTTAAGTCCATGATCATCCATTCACAATTATACAATCACATTGTATAAATAAAGGCAACAAAAATAAAAGGCAATGATGGCAATGGCATATAATTAATTAAAGTTGTTTTATTATTATTATCTCATAACAAAATAAAGTTATTATTATTATCTTATAGCAATAATAAAGTCATTTTAGTCTCATTAAAAAATCCCATCATATCTCATATGACTCTCACCGTTGTCTCTTTTTCTTGCGCAAGCTTGATCTGATAAGATCTTGCACGGCATCTTTCGATCTTCTCAAGAGCTTCATCTCACGATCTTCATCTTGACGGCACTTGATCTTCAGCACACACAACACTTGATCTACAAAATCCCACAATCTTTCTAATTCTCTCTCTCTCTCTCTCTCTCTCTATATATATATATATATATATATATAAGTGTGAATTTGGGAAAAACGTTTGTTTGACCAAAGTATCCCTATATAATTGTAAAAATACATAAATAGTCATCGTCCCTTAAAATTCCAGCCATCACATTAAATAAGTTTTATAATTGTATTAAAATTACTTAGGAATATTAATTTATTTTTAAGTCTAACTCAACTTTTTAAAAATTATTTCACTAAATTTTGTTTATATAAAATTCTACTAAATGGAGTAAAAATATTCTTAATTAAATTAAATTTCTTTTAAATGCTAATTCATTTTTAGATAAAACATAAATTTTCAAATAATTAATTACTATAAAATACCGAATAAATTACTTTCTATTTCTTATTTCCAATAAAAAAAAAATAAATATAGTTTGTTACTATTTTTGGCACTCCTTCAAAAAAAAATTATAATACAAAAAGTTTATAGTTTATTAAGTTCACATATATCGATTTAATATCGTTTTTATACATTTTAGATCTCTTAAATTTTTTTAATGACAAAATTTTAATTATCTTAATTATTTCATCTTAATTACATTGTTCAAATTATATTTAATTTTCTAAAAATATTTTTTTATGCAAAAATTTATACGTGCAATGCATGTTGTGCATTTCTAGTATATATATATATATATGAAAATTTATCTCATCTAAAACTTCAATTGCAGGGACCCTAACTCTGAACATCTCGTGCCATCTCTCCAAATCCTTGGTCGTCACTAGCCTCAGTTGATTTAAGGTCAGGTTTTTTTTATTTTATTTTATTTTTTGAGTTAATTTTATGCTTTTATAAGTCCATAAATTTTATAGAGAATAATGTATTTGCCATCCATATTTCTTTAGCTCAATGTGTGCATATTTGCTTGCATAAAACTATTTATGTGCATGTTTATATATAGAATATTTGTGTACGAGTATAAAACACACATAAATTTAAATAAAAATACCTTAATTTAAGAAACTTTTGGGAGTTCGTAGAGTCTCTTGCTTATTGGGATGATTTGGTTTTCTTTTGTATACTCCCGTGTGCATTTTGTTTTTGATCTTTTGAAACTTTTTTTTTATTAGATGTTTACTTAATTATAAAAATAAATAAATAAATAAATAATTGATTCTTTACCATCAGTTATGGTGATGGAACCATGGAGGTATGGATTTTGATCTTCTTATGCCATATGAAACGCATTTGAGTCATTCAAAATCCACCAGGTGTCCTAGCACGGCATGCCCTCAATGAGTGTATACCTTTGATGTAGTCATATAAAATATATGGGTAGTTGGACACAACCTGAAATTGAAATCATTTCATTTTGTTTTCTATGGTATTTTTTATGCCTATTTTGATTTCCATAGCTTTTAGTTGAGTGTCTATTCTTTCTTAATATTTACTCATAGTGAGGTTGTTTTAAGATTCAGTATCTATAGTCCTGTTCAATTTTTATTACTGTCTTAGTAAATTTTGGGATGACTCCCTTTTACATGACCGATGTGGGTTTTTTCTACTATTTACTTTAGTGTCAAATGAAATGAGAACTGTCTCCAACTCAATAAAAAATTGGTCTGTCAGGCGCTTGGAGTACCTGTTCCTAGGCTTTTACAAGCTGCTGATTCAGCTTCGGTATATATGATTAACTAGTGGCAGGATTTTTAGTTATCTTTGTTCTTGAAATCTTGATTTCATTTTTATTTTCTCATCTTAATTAATTTTAACCTTCTAATTCATTGTTAAATGCAAACATACTGCTTTCATATAAAATTTAAACCACAATATTGGAAAATTTTTTCTTATCAAGTGTTTCCTATTTTGACATTGTGTTACCGTGTCCTCGATCCCAATTTATCTCTTTTTAAAATTTTGTAAACCAGGTGTGTCTCTCGAAAGGTATAGGTGCTCCTGTTGGATCTGTGATTGTTGGTTCTAAGATCTTTATTGCAAAGGTATTGATAATATTTTCACATTGTGAAGTAACAGAAGCTTTAAAATTTTTCTCTTTTCTGTGGGAACTTTGTATCAATCTCTTTTGTCTATGCTTTTAGGCTAAAAGGCTCAGGAAAACCTTAGGGCTTAGGTGGTGGGATGAGACAGGTTGGTGTCCGATGTGCTGCTGCTTTTGTTGCATTGCAAGATAATATTGGAAAGCTTGAGGGGGATCACAAGAAGGCTAAGGTTTTAGCAGGTGAGGTTTATCGACGTAGGATATTTTTTTAGCAGGTAAGGTTTGCATTGATTGTATTGTTTTCACTTCTCAAATTTATGAGTTTTGGTTTTCAGATGGACTGAATCAAATTAAGGGACTAAAAGTGGATCTCACTTCAGTGGAGACTAACATTGTGAGTATCTTAGTTACCAGATTTTAAAATATTGGCGAGTTTCCAATTTTGTATGTAATCTTGCTGTAAAATTAGCAATGTACGTAATATGTGCAGTTTGAACTTTGTTGTTTCCAAGTAGCATTGTCTACTATGTTAATTGGCTGAGTAAAATGTGGAAATGGAAGTCAAATTCATACGAAGTTATGCTTCAAATCAAGGTTTAAACACTACTTTACACAAGATTTTTGCAAATAGGACATCACTTGGAGCACTGTACTCTTGGAGGACTTCTCGTCCTACTCTCTGTGTGTGTCTCTCAAAAAGGAACCACTGCTTCATTTGGGCTCCCATTGAAAGTGGATGGATGCAAAAAAAGTCTAGAATTGGTTATTTAGTTGGTGCTTACTTCAATCTTGGAGTAAACTATTGAACTAGAAGAGGTCCACTGCCCAAAATAGTTTGATTAATTAGTTATCCTTTTCCCAATTGGTGGAGTTCCCACTACTACAAAAAATGCTTTAGAGGACAGTTAAAAGCCGTCCTCATAGGTATTAGAGGACAGTCGGACGACTGTCCTAACAGGCCGTGTTTTCATTGGCGCGGGCACTTTGAAGACAGGTTTCAACTGTCCTCAAAACTTAACTTTTAAGGACAGGTTTCAACTGTCTTCAAAAGTCTAATTCAAAGACAGTTAAAAACAGTCCTCAAAACTCACATTTGAAGACAGTTTTAAACCGTCTTCATGATATATTTTGAAGACAGTTTTAAACTGTCCTTAAAAGGTCCGAATATTTTTTAAATATTTTTTTTATTTGTTTTAAATTGATATGGATCTATGTAATTTTTTTATTAACCCTCACTAATATGCTTGTTTGGGCAACCTATTTCCTGTTAATGTCACTACATGCACGCCAAATATAACGAATTAAAATTAAGGAAGCTAATAAAATAAAAGATTTTTCAATTTACATAACACTAAACCCCACATATCCAAAGTCACATACAAGCTATATAGCAAGTGTTTAAAAATTGAAATATCCCCCTTCCAATTACATCTATTTGAGGAATAATGCACAACAAAGCAAAAGAAACTCCACAATGTTCAATTACAAAACATGCCCAATTGTACTGCAAAAGGAGCTAGTACCCATTCCAACTGGAACTTGTGCAACTGAGATTGTCTTTCAATGAATTAATATCATAAGAGTAGCGCTTGATGAAGTTGTCTGAATCATATATAATGTACCCACAGAATATTATTGATGCCAAACCTCTATATATCATCGACGAGAGCTTACCCAGTGGAAACAATATCTGCAGTTAAAAAAAAAAAAAAAATCTCTAGTAAGTAAAAACCCAAAAGAAGCCACTGGGGCTAGCCCAATTCATGAGAGATTGTATGTGAATAGGGTAAGATTAGGCTTAGATCACGGGTTCAAATCCCGTCCATTACAACCCAAAAAAAATAAAAATAAAAAGGACCCAAAAGAACATAACATAAAAATTTACAATCTGAAAGTCTGAATATAGAAGAGATGTGAACGGTAAGATCAACATATCTGGATCATGGCAAAGACTATAAGCACAATAATAGCACCAAATAAGAAGGGTCCAAGGAAATTGAAATCATATTGACAAATTGTGGCTATCACTTTGTAGGTGTTGCACAAATGCGAAGAGTGGTACTTAAAGGACCAAAACTCGGGCCATCTTTTTCATACCAAATGATAAAGTATTGTCATGTCAACATAATATGAATAGTTGGCTAACGTGGTCATGCCAACAATGGAGTTGACATGACAATTGATGCGACACGCTACTCTATCTACACAGATTTTAAAAAAATAGCACTAGTTAGAATTGAGGTTCAGTTGCTCCACTTAAGGCCTAGGCAATATATATGAGTTTAGTTTCAAACCCAAAGGCAAGCCCTACAAATATTTGGGTCAAAAGGCACAGACCTCAACCCATATTGAAATTTTAAAACAGTGGAAAAATAATATCTTGATGGATTTGGAGCAAGAAGATCCCAAAATATTATAAAATTAGAAACTCCATGAAGTATGCAACTGATCAAATGGATTTGAAATGATGAACCCACAAACAATAAGTAAACCAATGAAGCTTTTTCAAGTTCGCTTGTAATCGGTAAGTTAAAAAAAAAAAATAGTCATAAACAAACCTGCCATTCCATTTTCTTTCCATTAGAAACAAACAGGGGCCTTAGAGTATTTTAGTCTTCAAACACAAAAGAAATCACATGTAAGGTTAGATGAAAAAGTAAGATGAAACACTCACCAAGCATGGAAACAGAGATAAGGCAACTGCACTGATACATCATACCATCATAAAATTCTAAAACACATTGCAAACTGGGCCTATAAGCTAATTGCATCTTTGTCCCCCTACCATTTGATGAAAAACTGACTTGATACTCAATTAATATTACTTATTTTATTATTATTTCTATTAATGCAACAAAAGTAGCAGCAATGAACTGAAGATGCTATATTTGCTCCCAAAAGGGAGAGAGAAAGGGATTGCAAAAAAAAATAACTGTGCACATTACACAGGTACTGAGTAATTTTTGAAATTTTATGAGCCATACCATGATGCCTCCTTACTTAATAGTATAGATGATGAGGACAACAACAACAACAAAAATAATAATAATAGATGCTGATAACAATAAGGACACTAATAATAAATGCATGCAATACAACAAAGCTAACATTATATAACGAAATCTAAAGCAAAGTACGTCTACCAAAGCAACTTTCTTTTTCAAGAAGTATGCCCAACTTACGAAGTATATTAAAAAACTTTCTTTTTCGTTTTGAACAGAAATGTTGTATTGCAGAGACCAATACATATAGCCAAAAACTCTTTAAAGCCACACAAGATATTGGGCAAGTTAATCCAAGAAGTACGCCCATGCCATTACTTCACACCCAAATCCTTGTAAATATAACATGAATATTCACAAATGACTCATTCATAACATAAATCATCAAAACAACAATGATATCAAAAATAATATATCTCAAATGAAATCAAAAAATAAAAAATAAAAGCCTCACCTGTTGCTTCAAATAAGTGATGTCTACGTCAGATATAAAACCAAAGAACGGCTCCATCTGCCTCCAGAATGGGTTGGGGCAGGCATGAGCTGCAGGGACAATCAGACCAATCAATCCAATGAAGAAACACAAATTTTTTGAAAAGAAAACAAAGCACTATTTTCAGTGGGAACAGTACTAGGATTAATAACAGCATTCACAGCAGCCAATAGCTCTTCATGTCCATCATCTGAACCAACTAAGAAAATTGAACCACAAGTTAGCAAAGGACCAAACCAAATAATCACAGAAATTTGAGAATTCAGAAGATTTTTTTATTGATAATTTAGAGTGCTACTACCTAGAAAATCTGCTGTTGCATTGACCACTGTATGCCTTTGACGAGTATAAGCCCTACGGACAGATAGTTTCCGAGTTGGTGGACGACTTGCTTTGTTGAGTGGAAATATTCATAATATTATCAGATTTTAATCTAAGCAACCCAACATTGTTAGACTAAAAAATAGGGAGGACATTTGTCAAATAATCCCAAAGCTTGGCAAGGAGTAAAAAGTATAACCTTTCAGCCTTATCAAAACCAACTCTGGCACTTCCAAGCTGTTTTGCTGTTCCCACATTGCTAGGCTTCTCAACAGACATTGGCATGAGAGACCTTGTGGAAGTAAAACCCCGCCCAGTCCTCCCTTGTCTCCGAATGCCATCTCCAAGGTCTTCTCCACTAACCAGCTTATTCTTTCTCGTCGAAAGCACCAATTTTATGGGGTGAGCAGGTTTAGCTTTTAATAGAAGTATATCCATGTATTTTCTGCTGTATTTGAAGACTAAAATACTCTAAGGCCCCTGTTTGTTTCTAATGGAAAGAAAATGGAATGGCAGGTTTGTTTATGACTATTTCTTTTTTTTTTTAACTTAACGATTACAAGCGAACTTGAAAAAGCTTCATTGGTTTTGTTTTGTTTTTCAAGTCCATAGGAACTAGGCAATTTACCAGATGGTCAAAATCATTTCCCAAATTCTCTTATTTCAAACACCAACTACTGCCATTATGAATTGAATATGAACAATATATCAGTGACTATAATAAGGCACTTGTCATGAATTGTCACACAAAGGCGTAGATTTCCGTTTCTTAACTAATCTCAAACCCATACAAATAAGCAAGATAGAAAAACCCATTTCATTCTACGCTACAAATACAAGAGTAAGAATCAAGAAATGTCACTACAAATTACCAAAACTAGTGTAATTTAACCGCCTCCAAACCGCAAGGGAACCCACGAATATATTAAAGATAATTATGACCCAAAGTCCAACAAAATTAGGCCCTAGCTTAGAGGTTCTGAGACTAAATCCCAGAATTGTCCAAGTGGGTTTGTGCAGCATGGTGTCAAAATAGGTTCAGTGCATCATTTCAGTTAAGGGAGCATGCTGGTCAGCCCTATATAGTATTAAAAAAGAAAGTATTTTTGGTGCAGTATTATAGCTTAGTATTAAAGTGCTCTTACCATGGCATTGCTGAGAAGTGATACTCCTAATAACAAGAGTATCTTCGAATGATAATCTGGAACTCAATGTCCACTACAAAAGAAAAAAAAAAATCAAAATTGCAGGTATGAATTGTCAATATCCAAAAACCACTCCTTTATATGTATATATTATATATAAAGAGTTTATAGATGATTTATATCTAAATATGAATATGTCCACCCAGCAATGTTGCGCTATAGCTTTAATCCAAGTGTTCCCAACACTACAAAACAGGGGTTTCACTAGCACAAATACAATTACAATGTCAAATACAATTATATCAATATAAAGTGGTAATAAAGTAGATTAAGGATTAAACTATAACCCCACGACATGGAATCAATTCATGAAACTTAATTAAAGTTTATGGCATAATAAAATTTATCACTAAAAAAAAATGAAATAAAGAAAATGGAGGGCAGAGAGAAACAATGTTAAAGTAACCTCCAAGGGAACTGCTAGTATTGTGTACAACAAAAAAGTTTAAGCAAAAACAACATATAGCAATACAAAAGGCAGGCAATCAGGAGTCATGAAATGGTTTCACTTAATTGTCATCTACCAAAAGTTCAATTAAATTAACATCGTGCATATATATATATATATATATTGCATTCTACTCTAGCTCAACCAATGTCATGTATCCTTCAAGTATAATGAAAGTCACTAAAGAAGAAACCATTTTATCTGCAAAATATGCACTTTGCATCGCACTCAAGGTTTGAAATCAGACATATGGTGAACCTTCCATGGCACAGGAAATGGAATTTATATATAAATGTATATGGATGTTCAAGTACAAATGTAAAACATCTAGACAAGATTTCAAGCTTTGACTTTTGTGTTGAAATGTCTCTCCTAGAAACTTTGAATTAGTGAGTGCAAGTTTAATAAGTTTAGAACCATGTTTGCAGAGCAAGACTGTTAGGGAAAGAATGTACAGTGTGCATGGACGAGGATGAATACATTAAATACCTCATCTTTGTAAACTTCTAGAAGAATCAGAACAGAGTTCAATACAGAGAATCCCATCTCATACATTGCCTTTTGTGTTCGAGGTTCTGAGGCACTCGCAGCCCCACGAAGCCGCTCCAACAAGCAACTGACCTGCAGAATATCAATGATATTATTAAATAAAAACTATTGGGATCGAAAAAGAACACACAAACTAATAATATCTTGCAGTACAAGAATTTTGTCTTTACCAATAATATTACATCTGGTTGTTGAGAAACATTTTTGAGATCATTCTTGCTACATATTTCCACTAGATATGATGTCATATGACCCATGAGAACAAAGTTCTTTCATTTGCAAAAGCATTTGCTAAGTCACGCCATGAGTCCTGCAGTAAAAGTGGAAACATACTGGCTTAAGTGACACTTCATATATATGTCTAGATTGATTCCATGTCCTAGGGTTATAGTTTAATCCTTAATCTACTTTTTTGTTGTACACAATACTAGCAGTTCCCTTGGAGGTTACTTTTAACATTGTTTCTCTCTGCCCTCCATTTTCTTTATTTCATTTTTTTTTAGTAATAAATTTTATTATGCCATAAACTTTAATTAAGTTTCATGAATTGATTCCATGTCCTGGGGTTATAGTTTAATCCTTAATCTACTTTATTTTGCATTTGCCTCTAAAACACTGCTTTTAACAAAGTGGTAATACTTCAATTAGGAGAAATCTCACTCATTCTCACCATGAGACGCACCATCAATGTAAACATATTATTAGGATGTCCTGACATTTCGAAATGTTATTGAGTGGTTGAGCTTCCTCATTGTTATTTAATTATCCAAGCCATAAAGTAAGAAACTGCTGAAGGTCAGTTCAGTCTTGTATCGAGCGATCGGTTAAACCAACCTAGACCAAGAACCTACCTTCATACATATAAGATTAGAAATTACATAATCATAATATGCAATAAATCAACAACTGATTTGTTCAAAGAGCTTGTACCTTAATGCTCTAAAAAGGCCCAAGCTCTACGAAGATATGACAGAACGAAGAGGAATTTCCCACATTCCCAATCCCACATTGAGTAGAAAAAGGGGCTATTCAATGCCCAGCCTCTATACAAGGATCCCCCTCAACCTATATTATGGAAATCCTTGTAAGTGTGGACTTGATTGCTTGCTGGGCTTTACTCTATGAAATGTTTGAGGGATTTGGCCAACTCAAAGTTTCAAATATGCCTGGTCTTAAGTAGTTATTTATTATTGAAACCGAAACAATCCACACACAAACCAAACTAGTTCGGGTTGGTCTGGTTTCGATTTCAGAAAGAACAGTTCAGTTCTAGGTTCAATATATACGAGAACCTAGTTTGCTAGGTTGGGTCTTGGGTTGATGACAACCAGAACCAACCCAAACTCAATTGCACCCATTGGTAGCATAGGACAAAGAAAAGTAATCATGCTGAGCTTGACAAATATGCATAGTTAACAAGATAAAAAGAAATATGCCACTGTATAAACCCTAGAATCCAGCTACTGTTAAGGTGTAACAGGAATTTCAGAATCTCCATCAAAAATCAGAAATTTCTTAAACAAGAAATCAGAAATTTCAGAAATTAGAGGGCAACATATTCAAAAAAAGGCAACATATTCAAAACACTTCATCAGAAATCAGAAAATTCAGAATCACCATACTTGCAACCAACCTATAACCCCAAAAAGAAAACCCCTTAACAGAGTGTTGGCTTCGTTGAAGGATGCAAATCAATGGCCATGTGAGATGAGAGAGAAATATACCACTGGGGGTTTCTGCAACAAAAGCGTGAAAAATATGGATAGCAAGACTGAGAGAGATACAGTAATAGGAAGATAGGGTGTATACCGGTTGGGGTTCAGTCAACCATGAAGGAACCCAATGCGTAGATAGTGTATATTGGCCGCTAGGTGTTCGATACAGAAATAGAGGAGGTAGATCGTCTTCGTCTTCACACGAGATGCTCACAGGGGCTTCATAGCTGATCTTCATCTTGGTTGAGATGCTCACAGGGGCTTCATAACTGATCTTCGTTTTCGTCTTCACACGAGATGCACACAGGGGCTTCATAGCTAGAGAGAGGAGACCGACGAACCTTCACATTTAGGGCAGAGGGCGCGGCGTGCTGTTGATGAGAGCAAGAAACCCTTAATCTCAGGTGAGGCACGGCTGATGGGAGAGGAAATAATGTGAGGTACGACTGATGAGAGAGAAGGAAAAATGGCGCCCTTTCCAATAGATAGGGAAATTGATTTCGCGCCCATTTCAGTAGAGAGAGGACCGAGATTTCAGCCATTAAGGCGTTAACGACATTGTTTAGGTTTAGAATAGAGGACGGCCTAATAAACCGTGACAAGAATGGTCTTTAATTGTCTAAAAATTTGGACAGTCACAGTAGCTGTCTTCAAAGGGTACATATGACCACGGTTTTCAAAGCCGTTTTCAAATGTCTGTCTTCTAAAGCCTTTTTTGTTGTAGTGTCCTGTCGGAACACTACTACTATTTCTGGAGTCGGAGTTCTTGAACATTTGCCAAGGTAGGTTCTTCAAGTTCCTCATTGGTCTCCACCCAAGGGTCTTACATGCTTATTCCTCATCCCATAAGCCTAGGGAATAACTCATCTCAGAAGGATGTAAGAACAAAAAAGTTGTGTAGTTGGGTCATCTGCTTTATCTGATAGAGTTTTGCTTCTCTAGACTCTAGATGCTAGAAATAGAAGTGTTCACAAGGCATACCAAAAGGGTGCCGATTAAGGGTTATTGAGCCAACAATAACTGATTAATTCAAAAACAAGGAGTGGTCTGATCAAATAAGGAAAGTTGGCTGAGGTTGTAAACAAGATCATGTGATTCAAGTCCGAGGTTTTGCAATGAACCCCAACAGGAGCTCTCTCACCTAGCATTTTGATGATTTCTCTTTCTAAATTGTTTTGTATGGGTTAGGCTCCATTACTAAAATGCATAGAAACTAGGGTTAGAGTAGGATTGATTCCCCCCATTTCTCCATGAAAAAAAGCAGTCCAATCTAATAAAAAAAAATTAATTAACAAAACACATATATCAAATAATGAATACAAGGTTTTGATGTTTGTTTAGTTGAATATTTGAGCTTTCAAGTTGTGGTCTGTATTCCTCTCTATTTATCTCTGTGCACGTTGAAGGATTTTTGTGCTGATGGGGTTAATTTATTGAATTATTATGCCAAATTTTCACTCTCTCTCCCTCCTTTTTTTTTTTTTTTTTTAAAGTTCTGCACATCTTCACTGTGATACGTCCGTTAGTTGCACTTGTTTTGAGGCTCCTTTCACAGACTGAACAGGTGCCATATTTCTTATGACCAGGTATATTTTGATATTGTTAGACTTTTGGAGTGGGCTTTGGCCCAACCCATATCCGCCCATTGTGGGCAGGAGGTCCAACCTAATTTGAATTCCCATTTAGATGGGATAGGGATAAGTCCCTTATTCAAATCAGGTTCTAATCCTACTGATGATAGGGATAAGTCCCTTATCAGATAGACTCTAATCCTATTAGAGTGAATTATGGGATAAGTCCCATATTTTGAATTACAACTCCCTTATCTTTATAAGGGGGCAGCCATGTAGCTAAATAACACACGTGAGTTCTCCCTCCCATCTCTCACTCTCTCACTAGAACTCTCTCTTGGGTTATCACCATTGGAGCTCTCCTTGGACGTGGGTTCGTGAACGGATTGGGTATAGCTCACTGTGGTTATACTCTTGACCGCGAGGATCAGAGGAACGTGCACAGAGGCTCGTAACAACAGGACGTTCGACTCCGCATCGGGTTTATTCCGCATTAAGGTTAGTGACCTTCATTACCCGATATCTATTGATTGTATATGTGCTATATGTGATGCATGAACACTTGCACATACACCCAACAGATATAGAAGAGGGCTCAAATATCATTTGTACAGAAACAATGCATGAACCTGGGAGAACATATATACTTGTGATGCCAGAGAGCTCATCCAAGTTTGTTTCAATCCTTTAACAACATCTAAAATCCAAGAATTGTGTGTTTTAGTAAGACTTTGCAGTCCTCATTTTGATCGTTTAGGCAAAACACTCAAATTACTTTACATGCCAGCATATAGGATCAAATTCTTCCACAACGAGGGTACATTTCGATCTCGAAATTTACATTTTATATGTGTTTTGATTTGTATATTATATATTCAATACGTGTTTACAGTGGTATCAGAGCCTTAGTTTGGCTTGATTCGCCCTTATGCCATGGGATTGAATTTTCTCTCTCTAAAAACACCATTAATGGACCTTTAAATTTCATTTTTTGAAAAGATGTTTTTCAATCAAAATTTTTATAGGGTTTTGTTTTCCATGATGTAAGGAACATGCCTAGAAATTTTGAGGTTCAATGGAGTTGTGGTTGAGGAGAAAAATCAACCCAAGTCACATTTTTTTGTTAAAACCCGAAACTTTGAGCAATTTTTTGATATGCTTAGACTTCGCATGGGTTAACTTGGCTAGTATAGGAATGCTCCTTGTCACATAAGCTTTAAAATGGTAGGTCACACGAATTTTTTGGACCTCTGTGGAGGGAGATATAAGCACTGAAAGTATCCCCTGTTGTAAGTTTGTTGCAAGTTTAATTTCAGGTTCAAAACTCACGTATTGGTGAGGATGAAGAAGACATGGGCAGCTCGTGCGAAGCCCACTCTCGGGTCCTAGAGAGTGTGGGCAAGTGAGCGCACTTCCCAAGGTCATTTTGCTCCAAATTTTTTTTTAAACTGTTTAGTTTTTAATTTTCAATTTTTTGGTTATTTTTTCAGATTTTTTTGACGGTCAGAAAATTAAACTTTATTTTTGGAAATTAAATTACTATTTGGAGCAACTTCATCGCGAGAGTACGGATTCGTTTGATTGATTTTTGATCCCAAATTTTTTGTGTAGAATTCTGGGATTATTACGGACATTCTGGACCTATGTACTCTCCCCAGTACTTTCTGGACTTTTATTTTAATTTTTTAATCAACTCATATATAAATAACATTATTTTTTTTATGTTTTAAAATTAAAAGAAAAATTCCAGAATACTACTTATCTATTTTTAGGGATGGAGTACACTGTTTAAAGTTATTTGTGACTTGGATCATCACTTGTACATGGGTTTTTGACCCTATTATTAATTAAAATGGTTAATTAATTATTATTTGCATTACACAATTAGTTTGTGTTCAATGCTACCTACCCGCCATGATTTGTAAGACTTTGGCACGCTCCTACGTGAGTTGAGTGTGGCCTATCTATCCATTAATTAAAGGACCATTATGTGTTACGTGTTAGCATGTTAGATTAGATTTAATGGATAGAATAAAATTGATAACTCTTGTATGGCTTATGTATTATATGTGTTGTATGTCTTAAGAAATTTTCACAAAATGCGAAGTGCGGCATCCCCAAATATAATCCCATTTACATTTATGTCAGTAGATGATTTGTATAGGTATTTACAATTGAGATGTAATTTTTTTTTTTTAGGGATACTTGTAAGGGGATGTGTTTTCGCGCCAAGCATTATATGTGAGAGATTCTTAAAACATAAGCCAAAGTTATCAATTTTTGAATTCATATGGAATTCATGCGCATTTTTGTTGTATGGCGCAATATAAATGTTTTTTATATTATCTATTAATTTAAATAATCATATGGTTAATTAGGCGTGGTTCAGATACCCCTAATTTTTTTAAAATTTGTTCAAAAATTAATAAATAAATATACTCTCATTCTACGTTTTTGGGAGATGATTATGAGCATAGTGATTTTTTGATTTTGATACGTAGAAAAAGATAATATTTATTGATTGAATTTTGAATAAATAGAGAAGATGTGTGCAATAAATAATAATGAAAAATCTTGCATTTTTGAATGTAGACAATGGCTTCTAAGAATGTAGTAGCATACCTATTTAGGGGCAACAAACTAACTGGCGCAAACTATGACATCTGGCATAAGAAGGTTCAGTATCTTCTTAATGAGCAAGAGCTCCTGGACTTTGTGACCAGTAAGATGTCCAAACCTGATGAAGGGCAAACGACCCAACACCGTCGTGATATGGAGGTCTACCAGAATTGGTATAAAAAGGATCGTAGTGCGCGCTTTATTATGTTGAGCAGCATGCACGATGATCTTATTGGTGAGTATGAGACTTGCCAAACTGCCAAAAACATGTGGGACCAACTTAAGTTTGACTTTGGAGGCACTTCCACCACAAGATTGAGGAGCTTAGTGCTCAAGTTTGAGGTGTATCGTAAGGATACTAAGTGCACGATGACCGAGCATCTTTGAAAGATGTCTGGGATGATTCGTGACCTGAAAGCTGCTGGAAATGTCCTTACTGATGAGCAGCAAGTGCAAGCTGTCATTTGATCTCTGCCTGATACATGGGTCAACATGAAACAGATTTTGACCCATAACGAGAATATTAAGAATTTTTCTGATATTTCTCGCCATGTGGAACTAAAGGGGGAGCGCCATGAGGCGACCAAATCTGTAGCCTTACTTGCCCAAGGGGGGAAGCGCAGACCAAATGGGCCAAATGGGCCTAAGCGTAAAGGTAAGGGCAAAAATGTAGGGCAGGGAAAGAATAGCACTGATGTTTCCAAATTCAAACGAAAAAGGGGAAAGCGAGGTGGAAATAAAAATCTATCCAGAGTGAAGTGTTACAACTGTCAGAAGATGGGACATTTCGCCAGTACTTGCACTGAGCCGAAACAGGTAACCACTTCTTGATTCTGTTAGCATTTATGTTTGCTCACATGTATTGCCTGCTAAATCCATTTCTGATTGGATTGTAGATACGGGAGCAACCAGACATGTAGCTCGTGAGCGAGCGGGATTTGTAGATTATCGAAAATTTCCAGCAGGGACCCATGTTGTGTATATGGGAAATGGTAGTCATGAAGAAGCACTTGGTGTCGGTTCTTACCAGCTCCACTTACGCACAGGGCGTACTCTACTTCTACATGACGTACTCCATGTGCCTGGAGTTCTTCATAATCTATTATTTGTTTTACTTTTATTACAGTTTGGATACATTTTTAATTTCAATTTAGATGGTTTGGATATTATTTTGGATGATGTAGTAATTGGACAAGGCTCGGTTTTGGGCAATTTATTTAAAGTTGATTTATTTGATTTTATATCCTCATCTGCTTATATAACTGATAGTAATAAGACTGCTAATTCATCTACATGGCATGCTAGACTAGGGCATAAAGGAAAAGATACGATGACCAGGCTAGCTAGAGAAGGCCTCTTGGGCTCACTCGCTAAGGTCGACCTACCTATATGTGAACCATGTTTAGCTGGAAAAGCATGTAGAAAGCCTTTTGGTAAGGCTATCAGAGCTACTCAACCTCTGGAGTTAGTTCACTCTGATATATGCGGACCTATGAATGTAAAGGCACGTCATGGCGCCTCTTATTTCATCACTTTTATAGATGACTATACGCGATATGGTTATGTTCAGTTGCTTGCTCACCGCTATGAAGCTTTAGATTCTTTCAAATGTTTTGTAGCTGAGGTTGAGAATCAACAAGAGAAAAGACTAAAAACCTTTCGAACTAACCGCGGACGCGAATATTTATCTAATCAGTTCAAGGAATTGTGTGAGAAAAAGGGGATACGCAGACAACTCACTATTCCTGATACTCCGCAACAAAATGGTGTTGCAGAAAGAAGGAATAGGACACTCTTAGATATGGTTAGGTCAATGATGGCGCAGGCAAACCTCTCTATATCTTTCTCGGGGGATGCATTGTTGACTGCTGCTTACATACTTAACCGAGTGCCTTCTCAGTCGGTTTCCTCCACCCCATATGAGCTTTGGAAAGGTGAAAAGCCCAATTTAGAGCATTTACGACCTTGGGGATCTGCTGGTTTTGTATATAGCACATCCCATAGGCATGGGAAATTGGGCCCTAGAGCAAGAAAGCATATCTTTATAAGGTATTCTGAAAGCTCAAAAGGCTATGTGATGTATGGTGAGCATCCAAATGGAGGAATGACTGAAATAGAGTCTCGTGATATTGATTTCATCGAGGATGATTATCCTAGCATAGGCGATGCTAAAAAGGATCTAGATCTCTATGAGATAGAGGAACAAGAAGATTTCTTACCATCTTCAATCAAGGGTGGGGAAATAGTTCCTAATCCAATGACCGCTGAAGATAGTGGGAGTGACCTTCAACTTAGTGGGAGTATTCCAGATAGGAGTGCTACACTAAACTCAGATTCGCAAGCACGCAGAGTTAGCAATAGAGGTCATATTCCTCGTCGCCATTTTGAGATTGAGGGGAATATTCTTCTAAGTGCTACTAAGGACGAAGATGAGCCTGCTTCTTTTAGTGAAGCGCTTTCTTTATCAGCTAGTAAAGAGTGGATGACTGCTATACAGAATGAGATGAGCTCCATGGACAAGAATGGCGTCTGGGAGTTAGTTGAACTTCCGCCTGGGCGTAAGGCTATTGGAAACAAATGGGTTCTAAAGGTCAAACGCAAGGCAGATGGTTCAATTGACAAGTACAAGGCGTGCCTAGTGGCGAAAGGTTATACCCAACGAGAGGGTATTGACTATGAGGACACATTCTCTCCAGTGGTGAGATTTTCCACTATACGCCTGATCCTTGCCATTGTAGCACAACAGGATTTAGAACTCTATCAAATGGATGTTAAGATAGCATTTCTCAATGGAGAACTAGACGAAGAGATCTATATGACTCAACCAGTGGGTTTTGAAGTTAAGGGACATGAGCGCAAAGTGTGCCGTCTCAAACATTCCATCTATGGTCTTAAGCAGTCGTCTAGACAATGGTATTTAAGATTTCATAATTCCATTACCTCATTTGGTTTTGAGATGATTGAAGAGGACCATTGCGTGTATCTTAAAAGATCCAATAAGAGCATCATAATCTTGTCATTATATGTTGATGACATCTTGTTGGCTGGGAATGACTTGGATTCCATTGTTGCCACTAAGAAGTGGATGTCCTCAGTATTTGATATGAAGGACATGGGTGAAGCAAATTATGTGCTAGGAGTTAAGATTACACGAGATCGTTCAAAGAAATTTCTTAGTTTGTCTCAAGGGACTTACATAAAGAAAATTCTTGAACGTTTTCATATGCATAACTCCAAACCCATTGACACTCCAATGGAAAAGGGATGTATTTTGAGCCTAGACCAATGTCCAAAGAATGGTGAGGAAAAGAGTCAAATGTCCAAGGTGCCTTATGCAGCTGCGATTGGGAGCCTGATGTACGCCATGTTATGTACACGACCAGACATATGTTTTGCAGTTGGCATGGTTAGTCATTATCAGAGTAATCCTGGACAAGCTCACTGGAGAGCAATCAAAAGGATTCTTAGGTACCTCCGTGGGACCACTGATTATGCTCTATGTTATCATGGCGGAGACCTGAGGCTGAGAGGCTACAGTGATGCTGACTGGGCTAGTGGCAAAGATGAGCGTAAATCCACTTCAAGTTATGCATTCATACTAGGAGGTGGAGCTGTTTCTTGGTGTAGTAAGAAACAGTCGTGTATTGCACTATCTACTATGGAGTCAGAGTATGTGGCATGTTCAGCAGCTGTTCAAGAAGCTGTTTGGCTGAGAAGATTTTTGCAACGCTTAGGTGTAACAGCTCATTCTGAGGATGCTGTATTGATCTATTCTGATAGTACATCAGCACTAGCATATGTAAAAGATCCCAAGTACCATGGGAAAGCCAAACACATCGAGCTTCGGTATCATTACATTCGAGACATGGTTTTGCAAGGAGAGGTAACTTTACAACATATATCTACTGGAAGCATGGTGGCTGATTCTTTGACCAAGCCCATTGCTAGAAACGTGTTCTTTTCTCATATTGGAAGCATGGGACTACGTAGGATATGATGCGTTTAGTTTTTACCTTTTGGTTTTTGTACCGACATTATATTTATTGTTTTATGATATGAGTATTCATTTTATCAGTTTTATTCTTACGTAGATTATTGTTGATACACATCTTAATTATATGTTAATAGGCAAGAATTGACCAACTCACACGGGTGATTCACCTTGGCGCTTAGATAGCGAGTAAGATGAGACTTAAATACCTTAAAGCGCTAAGACAGCGATCTAAGACATTTATATCTTTAGCGCACAAAAAGCGAACAAGATATATTTAATACTGACATGTCGCCTTAGATAAGATCTAAGATGAGACCTTCTTGAAAGGTCGATCATAGAGAAACTGCCATAACTCTATGATGCCTATATTATAGCCGAATATGAGATTTTAGGCAGGCGCTTTGAAAGTGACTAAACTGAAACTCTCAGGTTAGGCGCTTCCATAGCGACTAGACCCAGATTCGTATAGCGTTTCTACCTATTTGTAGTGACATACTCATTTCTATGAGATAACGCCATAGCATACATTTCATACTGTATGTGCTTTGAGCAGACCAACATTGGGAGTAATGAATGATCCCTGCTTCATTACTGTGTGAGCCACAAGGATTTATAATCCTAACTGTACCCTTTGTTGACTCGAGACTATGTCATGAAGAGGATGCTCAGTGTTGCTACTTTAGCATGCAAACCGAGGATCATGAGAGATTCGATCTGACGGGGCATTACTGGGAAAGCAATTGAGTCTAGTTGAATTGACATGAGGACTTGGGGAAGACTAATTGATGATACACCATGTAATGTGACTCATAGCTGGCCAGCGTCTATGTCATAATGTGTTTATGATATAGGACATGAACACATCACATATTTTTGGGATATAGCATTGTTTATTTTAAAAGAGGGATTAAAAGTGCTTAATCAGGTGTAATCAAAGATGTCAGGGGTATAATCGAGAAACCCTCTAGTGATGCGCTCTTATTGGTCAAATGATGGCTTGATAATTATGCTCCTGAGGCTGTATGTTTTTTCTCGTGAGGTCGCACGTCCCATTTCCTGTATGAGGAGATGAATATGAGAGATAGAGAAAGATTGATGAAATTGCTACACCTTATGTGGGAAAGCAAATTGATTATCTCACCTTATGTGGGCGAGTGGGAGATGTTAATAAATAACGGGTCGAATCGCTCCAACCCGTATTTGGATCCGCCCACAAAGGGGATAGGATCAGCTGATAAGTATTCCTAGTTTGAATTAAACTCCTAGTTTAAATTCAAATTAAGAGATACTCCCTCATCCCTTATCAGATGGGATTAGTTATATCACTCTTCCCTTGAGATAATTAATAAATATACGTATGTTACATATCAGAATCATAGGCTCTGTGTGTGTGAGTTTCTCTCTCTCTAGAGTTCTCTCCATTAGAGCTATTCCTAGCTCTTGGGTTTTGGGTCGTAGAATTTGTAGGCAACTCTAGTAGCCATCCCAAATCTCACAAGCAAGGACTACACGGAGGGTTTTAAAGGCCGTGACAGAGGCTAGTAACAAGCCAGCATATAGGATCAAATTCTTCCACAACGAGGGTACATTTCGATCTCGAAATTTACATTTTATATGTGTTTTGATTTGTATATTACATATTCAATACGTGTTTACAAAAATTATAATCTGTAAATTGTAAACCAACCAGGAAAATTGAAGAAATTTCATGGTAAATGTTCCATTGAAGATGCTAACTAGGTCGTTAGTAAGGTCTATTGGTGGTGATCCTGTAGACTTTGGTTCGAGTCTCCTGGTGGGCTCGAACACTGTCTTTACCTTTTGTAAACTCCCGTTTTTCCTTTCTCTTCTCCCGCTTACCAATTATCTACTAAAAAAATTTCTCATTGCTCATTAGTCATGTGATGTGAAAGTACTAGAATTGGTATCCAGAACAAATTTTTTAACATTAGGCTTGCTCCATTGTTCAAAGATTAAAAATGTTTTGCTAATTTTTAACATGTCCTAAATTTAAATTTGTCTGAATTCTTGAACTTTGCTGAATTAATGGCTGCAAATGATTTGTTTTTTTCCTTTTCCAAAATTTATTGGACTTATTGAATCATCTGTATTTTCCTTGAATCTCAGCAAATTTGTTTTTTTCATAATTTTTAGAAGCCTAATTCTATGACCTTCTCCCCGGAATTCCTTAATATCAACTTACATAAAATCAGCAGAATTGTTTTCTCCCTAAGTTTTTAATCAACTTAAATGCACCCTTCAAATTAGCAGGAGTACAAAAATCCTGGGAGTAATTAGTTTTAATGCATTTGACAGTCTGAATTTTGGGATCTAATTTATCACAAAGTGCACTAGAAACCTCAACTTTTTCTGTATTATAATTCCCATCCAAAGCCATGGTTTGGTAGAAATCTTACTTGATTACCCACCCATCTTTCATAAATACACACACACACACACACACACACACACACATATCTTGTTTTGATTTTAATTTCTTTTTATTATTTTGAGACTTTGAGGGGTTGGTGGATTGGTGGAGGTGGTCAACAAGTTTTAATACAAGAAAAACTTCCTTTCCTCCTATGCAGCAACCCATCAACAAAAGTCAGTGATGAAAGGTTCTGTGAAAAACCACAGACATGGATGCGCAGCGGAAGAGGGTAAAAACAAAACTTTTTCGTTAAATAAAAACATCCATGTTCACAAAACCAATATGAATCGATTCAAGCATTAGGATCATATATATAAAACAAACAGTTAATCAAAGCATATAAAAACT
>JAESVK010070680.1:0-10163 GCA_017140935.1 Hamamelis virginiana
AAAACTGGTCGTTAGATTAGATACTTCTCTTATATTTGTCAGGCCCGTTCCAGTACATTCCCAGTTTATTAGAATTATCAATCAATTTTTGGAGAAAGAAACCTCAAAACCGGAGCTTTCTAAATGACCCTTTTTCCTTAGTTAATTAAGGGCAAATATTTTATGTAGATTTTTTACTTTTTTTTGAGTCATTTCTTTTGCATTTAGTTTTTAGAGTGTCGGAGAATGTCCATGTCAAATTTCATGTTATTCCAATCGAAACTCGATAGGTAATAAGAACTTTTGTGACTTAGAGGGCATTATCGTCATTTTTCTCGTATAATTTCCGAATGACATCTGAATTCGTCATGGCTTGTCCTAATGAATTTTCATGGATATTTAGAATGTAGTTATGAGAATTACTCAGTAATGGCACAATTCGAGATCATTTTGGCTTAAAAAGCTTAATAGCAATTAATTACTATCCTTTAAGGTTAACCCAAAATTGACCGGGATTCAACTATTTAATTTTTCAAAAGTAATACTTCTCAAAACTTTGAAATGTTTTTATTATGGTTTTTTAAAATATGTTTCAAGAAATGGCCTTGTGTTAATTAGCCAATTTTTCAAACCAAAATCAAGCCCAACGGCTCATAACAGCTAAGCGACTTAATTTAACCTAACTCCTTAACTATGGTTACGGACTTTCAGCCTAAAACACTTCTAAAAATATAGAGGATTGAATCATGGTCGTTTTGTCTTTTGAATCAACTTATTCGGACTTAAAACGAGGAAAATACGTTAAAAACAAATTGGAGAGTCCCTAAAGGACTCAAAATTTTGCAAAAATTGTACAAAGGCTCTGATGACCGTCCAAGGGGTGGACGGCCATCAGGTGGTTCGCCCCGATGTTCCTCCAACTCAGAGTTTTTTATTATTTTTGGACTTTATCACTTTTTTATCCCATTTTCTTCAAGTTGTTTTCACTTAATATGATTATCCATGACATTGGGAGGCTTAATATAAACCTTTGGATCATTCCTATAATATTCAATCTCAATCGTCCATGCCTAAGCTGATTTTCTATAGATAGGAGAGGATACTAAAGAGGCTTGCTCCATTACATTGAGAGCTTGGAGAAGGTTTAGAAGGGAGGCTAGTCCACCATAGTTGGAGCTTGAAGAGGTAAGTTCCCTCTTTCCTCTGTTTAGTTACATATTAGGGTTTCTCTTTTCTGATTTTAGTTTAGAAGCATGCCAAGGATTTTATTTTTTTTAGTTTCTAGTTTAGAAGCATGTAAAGACTTAGGAAATTATGCTATTTTTTATGTTAGTACTAGAGATATTTGAATGTTATTGATCACATGCCATGTTTGAATCATGATTTGTGCTTAGTAACATGCTTAAAAGAAAATAAATTTTAGCATGATTAAGTGATTTATCAAATTGTGGACGAGGGAGCGATTGCAAAAGGTATGTTTCCTCTCTTATCTAAATAGTTTCTTGATTTATAGCATGATGATTTAAAATCCTTGATGTTTACATATTGATTACATACAAAATAGTTGCATTTAGTAGTATAAAGTTAATTTTCATTTTTATATCAATTTTTAGTATGATTTAAGTTAATTTCATATTCTGTCTAGAATGTAAAGTTAATTTAAAAGCATGCTTAGAATTGATTTATAGGTTTTTTTTTTAGCATATAAATTGCATTTAGGTTCATGTAGGAATATTCTAGAAGGATTTGATGGGAATAGATTCGCAGCGGAAGACGAATAACAAAACTTTTTGAAATATTTGAATCCACCATCAAAACCTTACCAAGATACTAGCAAGCATAGAATCATGAGTTTATAATATAATTCAAGAACATGTATTTAACAAATTGAATAACTTACTTGAAATCCATTTGATGTAGCTTTCGTCGAATCCGAGCTCCAAAAGAATGAAGCCTCCAACGGTATCCACACAAGCACAAAACCTCAACTTCTCAACGCTTGAAAGAGGCAAAAGCTAGGAGAGGGGAGAGAGAGAACGAAAATTGAGAGAGAGAGAATCCCTATGTGGGTCACGGCCCTAGGGTTTCTCTCTTCTATTTTTTTGCCTCTTCTCTTTTGATGATTGGTGACTTGATTGCTAGTTTGACCTATCATCTTCTATTTACAAAGAACCTCTAGGGTTTTTATTTAATAGTCTTCATATTTATAATTTAGCCCCTTAATTATTAACTATTAATAATAAGGCTCATGCTAATTATAAATTAGAATATTCTCATTCTCTCTTTAGTTCAAGAGACTCACTTATGCACTTTATGTGTGTGACCCATTGGGTTCACCCCAACATAGTAATGGACTGAGACATCTCATATTCCCAAAATAGAAACTTTCTATTTATGGTTCAATTGGAAAATTTTCAATTTTGCCATCAATGATAACACTTACCATTAGGCCTTCACTAGTCATGAGTGATGTCTAGCAACATATCATGACGTACCCTAGGTGTGGGTGAATAGCAGAACTATGTGAACCTTTCATGTTACTTAATCATTAATCCCCTAATGTCACTGTTAAGATAATCAGGTATGGTTATAAGTCAAACCCTATCTTAACAACTTGTTATATGTTCCACAAAATATAATCTCAATAAAATGAACCCGATAAAACTCTTTCACAGTTCACCTATCACTCTGGCCAGAGATTCAATATGAGATTTATTTTTGTGAAAAAACCCTGACATTCTATCTCATCAAAGATAAAAGCGATGATTTCTTCTTTCACACTCATTTATCTTCATGCATAACTTAATTAGAGCCAATGAGTACCGATTACATCCTTATAGTTAAAGATGTACGGAATACTATCAAACTCTAATAACCTATACATAAGATAATTAAGGTGTCTCAAGTCTAAGGATTACCAAAACGAATGGACGTAACAATAAGAATATTCATTTGACTTAAACTCGATAAGAATATTCTTGTAGATCATGTTCAGTGTACATGTTCTCTAACATGCACCCACAGATTAACTATAGTGTCACTACACTGATAGGAAAGACTACATATCCTCCCATTGGTGCCAGTTTAAATTTGTGCTACTTTTAGTGGTTTATAAATATCAATTTTAATAAACCTATGAGTAGGAATTCTTTAGAATAAATGTGTATGAGAAATATAAGTCTCCCTATCTCAACAACTTGAGATACATATTTTTCTTATCATTTATTCATGGACCTTATCATATAGATATATATATATACAAGACAAGTGATACCTTCTAATTAATATAATATGAAATTGACATGCCCTTTAGGATTGGTTTTAGGGCATATCTCTAACATATTTAGGTTAGCATCTTTATTATTTTTAATGAAATTTCGAAGATGCGAGTCTCTTGAAGTTAGGATTACATAGAATTACTCAAATAGACTTAATTAACCAATTAATCCTAAAAAATCTATGTGTTCAATTAGCAACTATACGCAGCGAAAAATGAAAGCACAAATAAGAACACAAAGATTTAATGAGAAAAACCCCATCAGGGTAAAAAACCTCAGGAAAAATGAAAGAATTATGAAAAAGACAACTTACAAGACTCTGACACTACGACCACACGCTTGAGTCCACAAGCCAAGTAGCTCACGCCGACTTAAGTTTCTTCTCGAAAAAGTCCACGAACAAGCACAATCTTCATCCCGTACCGGGCTCTGCAATACGTCTTTACAACCCTCAATGTACTAGCAGTACGTCACACTGTAACTGATGGCAACAACCGGAATTGCGCTAGCTAAATCTAACCACCTTAGAGATCCACTAAGACTAACACAATGGCGAGATTCGGTTCCTTGAATCCCTTTAAACAAATCTGGATGTGGTTTACAACCTCTCTACATCAAAGATCAAAAAGAGAATAAAAATATGCAACTAGAAGCTAAGCACTATGGAGAAAGTGTTGTATGCTACGGAGGCTAGGGTTTCTCAAATCTATGTTAAAGATGGATCAATAATTCTCTACACATGTAAAATAGGCTAAAACAACCTTTTTATAAGCCTAGTAAAGTTCCCTAGTCATGTTGGAGTTGGTATAGGTCAAAACCAATCAAAAATCTGCAAAAAATAGAAGTTTTCCGAACTATCCATGAGTAGGATCAATCCAGCAAAATAAGTTGGATCGATCCAGAAGTTTCTCGACCTTGGATCAATCCTGCTAAAATAGCTGGATCGATCTTATTTGATAGTTTCAATAAATAATTATTTTCAACTCTATTTGACATATTTTTACTTGTGGATCATTCATATGAACTTGAGACATGTTAAGCCACCTAAATTCATATAAAAACCTATGTTAAAGTCATTCTAAAATCACCTAAAGTCCATGAAAACTTAGGTACTAAGTCCACTTACCTTCCTATAAAAAAATCGAGAGATTTTAACAAATGTATCAAGCAAGATCCAATCTCGATCTTCAAGTAATCTTCAAATAAACTTGATCTTGAGCTCTTCGATGATAGATGGCTAGTGGATTAACCAATAAACCTAAACCAAAACAACTCGATTTGTGTTTTGAAAACCGAAATTAGCCAACACATGAAAATAAAACCTAACATTTAATTATTGTTCATTGTTATAAAGCATGATTCAAGCATGATTTAGTTACTATCCATATTTGCATTATGACTTAGAAACATGCTTAGGAAGCACTTGAACCTTAATTTCTGTCAAACTTAGCCTCTTTATTAGTTTAGGTGAGGTGCCTTTCCTCTGTTGGACTCCCTTATCATAAAAATTACGATGATGCTAAATCTTCAACTTAGTTAGGATTCTAGTCTCGAGAGACTCCTTTTCAAAATAAAATTATATTTTCAATTCTTTTCAAAAATCAAAATTTTTATGAATAAAACCTATTTTGAATACAATTCTTATTTCGGAGTTATATTTGAAATATGATTTTTGGATTAATTAAGAGTTCGATTCAAAAATAAAAATAAAAAAAATTTTAAAAAGGAGTTATTTCAAGAACAAAGTCTCTCAGTGATAGAGTCTTAAATGAGTTAGGATTATTAACTAAAAGTGTTGTACTGTGATTACAATTCTTCAAAGATGAGCTTTTTAGACTAGGTCTGGCATGAATGTAATTACCTACGATAGGATGAGTCCTTTGATAGTTCGAACTATGTAGACTTTGAAACTTAGTAGGAAACTAGTAAGATACGTAGGCACTAATAGAGCTCAAGTCCACCTTAGGATAATAAGTTTTCTAGGTTTTTAAGATTTTATTTGTTTTATTTTTATTTTTTGTTTTAGTTAGATAGGTTGATATGTGGATAAGATATTAAATAGATTAAATTAGTAAGGAGATCTTTAATTAGGGTGAGATATATGGGTGCCTACAAGATTGTATTCTTGCAACCTTCCCAAGTTATAACCAAGCCCCCGAATCCATCTATGATTCTTTACCATGCTTTTCCAAAACCAAGGAGTTGTTTTGTTTTCTTAATAAAATAAAAATAAAATTTAAGGTTTTCCTTATTCTTAAAAATGAGGTGGCGACTCTTAGTCTTTTTAAAAACCCAATTGAAGTGGGTCGAAAATCCGATGGTTCACACTAGCAAAAAAATCACAGTGATCTAATGGTTAATTTTTGAAAAAAGTGACTGTGAAAATTTTTAACTTTTTTATTCTTCAAAATGTCACCATTTTTTCACATTCAGTTTTTAAACAAACTGACCGCTGGATCACTGTGATTTTTACAAGCCTGACAAATATAAGAGTATTTAATCCAATAGTCAATTTTTCAAATTTTGCTCTACAACTTGTCTTACGAAGGTAACCTGACGCAACTTTGCGTGAAGTGCACCTTATACTAGCATCTCCAACATATATATACAAAAATGATCTAGTTAGCATACGCTTATATAAGCTTATATAAGCATGAAGCCCTTAGATAATTGTGGAATACATATTTAAAAAAACTGACTAAGGGATGATCCTACATTCGGTTTCTCGGAAATGTCACTGAAAAAAATTGTGATAGTTTTTGGCGGTCACAATTTTTCATAGCTATATTTTGATATTCTAACATTGGATCGATCACTGCGATTTTTGACATACATAACATCCATAAGTACAATATCTAATCCAACAATCAGTTTTTCAAAATATGTTTTCCACAGTTATCTATAGGCTTTATACTTATATAAGATATATAAGCATATGTTGACTAGATATGGATTGCATATATATATATATATATATATATATATATATATATTTACAACAGCCATAAATCTTAGCTGACTTAGATCTAAGTCAGTATTAGCTGACTAGATCATTTCACTATATGTGTGTGTGTGTGTGTGTGTGTGTGTGTGTGTAGAGTTCTTTTCTTATAACTACGTATACATGTAAGCCCAATATAGGATATATATTTTGAGAAACCAACCATTAAATTATATAATCTTTTTATATATGTCATATATGAATGCGAAAAATTGTAATTACTACGGTGTTATTACAAAAATATTGTTGTTTAATTATCACATGTTCGAGATTCCCATTCGAAAACCAAATACAACCCTCTTTGCATATTCATGAGATAATATTTTTATACATTTTTTTATGAATCTGCCCAATTTTAGGTTCATGGTCATGCCTTCTTTCCAAAAGGTAACACCTCTTCGAAGTACTTGAGGATGATTTGGAGGTTTTTTGTGTAAATGGGTGTTGAAAATCATTCCCTAATTCTAAATTAAGATCATCCATTAATTTCATTTGAGTCCATTTCTAACATATATTTCAAGAAAAATTAATTAAGGAAAAAAAAAACGAATTCAATTAGGTAAGGATCTGTAACATAAATAAAGTACTTATATGCAATGGAATAAATAGAATCATATAAGTCCATAATAACTACATTAAGAAACAGTATTGATCCAATTTAAAATTTTTAGGAGTTTTAACCACTACTAGGTAGTTTGAATCCCTTTTGATGATGAAGACGAGGTGATAGGATTCGAATGTCTCAATTAAGAAGACTTTTTAATGAGACATGCCAAGTGAATTAATCCTAACAATAATAAGCAAACTCAACCATAAAAATAAAATAAAATAGAGAAGGAGGAGAAGAAGAATGATTGCAGTAAAAAATAAAAGAAAAACATTATTAATTACTAACCATCACACAATAAAACAGTCATCGGTACGGCTTGAACTACCTTCGAGCCTTTTGAAACAAAACTACAACTTTCCTCAAAGAACAACTTCAAGCTAACTCTCGAACCACAAGTACTTCAAATCAAGGTGCCTTCGATGCAGAGTCTCATGCGACCAAGCAACATCAAAAACCATATAAATCTCTCATACCCTAATTAAATTAGGATAAAAGAGATGGGAGCTCTCCAATTCATCTGTTTAGTTTATCTGTGTTGAGAAAGAGAGATTCTTTGGTCTTTAGGCCTTTATTTTTAGACTTTTAAGTGGTAGTCTCCTAATTGGCTTCAGCTAGTTGTTGGATCATCTTCATCTTCAAGCTTCATCTTTATTTTCAAGATGGATAATCTTCAACGTACTACTATATATTCCCATCTGGATAAGACTCCTTCTTTGGCTTAATAATTATTCTCAAAGAGTGAAGAGTTTGGATGCCAACAAACTCTTTAGAACCTGTATTCCTTATTGGCTTCGAACTCCTTAAAAACTAATCTTTAACTAGCCAATTTATCATTGGCTAGAATTAAATAACTAAATTAAAGTCATTTTACTAGCCATCTATTGGTCCGATTTTTTTATGGATAAACATACCCCCTGAACTCTTGTAAAAATTGAGAATTTATTTTTTTAAAGAGTTTATTCAAATGACCATTTCTTTTAAAAAAATTTGGCCTTACTCTTGATTTTTGATGGAACTATCAAAACACTACCGTGAACTCATCCTAATTCAGCCATAGTGTGGACACCCCATTTTTACCAATTATTTCTACTATGTGTCCATGCAAATGATTAACTAGAATAGCTGATCATTTGGTGAGGAATTGGCCTTGTAAAGACCGAATTGTCCAGATTGCCCTTTTCTGAGGGAAATGACAATTCATTATTTCATGTGTACATTTGGATTGGAATCAACCCATTTGTATTGCATTTGACTTTTGAGGTGTTTTAGAACATCCCTGTAAATTTTCATAGCATTCTGATGAGAGCTCAATAGGTAATTAGGGTTTTTGCGACTTGAAGGGCATTTTCGTCCTTTTTCTCGTATAATTTCCGAATGACCTCCGAATTTGAAACGGATTGTTTCATGAGGTTTATATGGATGTGGGGAGTGAATTTGGAGTGCTAATTGAGTCTTTGAATGGTTGGGATAGATTCTCCCAAAATCGATCCCACGGGTAAGGATGAGCTGAATTAGGGTTTCGATCAAATTGACCGTGAATTGGTCATTTTCACCAAAATGAAAGATTTTCAAAACATGTTTTCAAGTACCAATTTCATATTAAAACCATGTTTTTAGAAGTGGTGCAAGCCTAATTGATCAATTTTACAAAACAAAGAATGGTCATATGACCAATTTTGGCACAACCGGGTCAATTGGCTAGCTTTTTGCTAAAACCCTTGACCATGGTCAATTGATTTTAACCCAAAAACATTCTAAAAATGTGGAGGAACAAAACACGGTCGTTTTGAGCCCTGAACCATTGGATTTGGATCAAATTTGACCAAAATATGGCCAAAATATGAAAACCCTAAAATTTGGGGAAGAAAAATTGGGAAGTCACTACGGTGACCGTCCTAGCTAGGACGGCCAACCGTCCAACCCAGGACGGCCAGCCGTCCAGGCTAGGATGGTCACCAGCATGTTCGAACCCATTTTGTATTTTTGGCATAGCATGATTAATTCTAAACCCTAGGATCATTTTTAAGGAATTGAATCCTAACCATTCAAGGATTTGAACCCTAGCTCTATATATACTACACTATGGAGTTAGAGAGAGGGAGGAGGAGAATTTTAGGGTTTTTGGGAGAGGAGGCTACAGATTTTTTGGGCTCTTCATTCTTACACCATTGAAGGGGTAAGAACTCAAGGCTAGGAGCTTGAAGGAGGCTAGCCAAGAAGGAGATCGAAGGGTAAATCCTTAACCTTGACTCTCATTTTTCATGATTTCTTACATAGGTTTATGAGGCTACGGTGTAAGTCCTTTTGATTTTCATATAAGATGGATTCTCTCTTCCTTTTCTTTCTACTATGAGTATGTTTAACATGATAGGGTTAGTTTTATTCGTTATTTCATGTCATATGTATGATTAGGGTTAGTCTTGGTGTTATTTTATGTAAGCATGTATGATTAGGGTTAGTTTCATTATGAGTACATGTTAGTAAGCATATTAGGGTGTCTTTTATTGTGATTAAATGCATGTTAGGATTAGTTTTTGTTATGATTTTATGTGTAGATGCATGATTAAAATTAGTTTTATTGTTGTTTATGTGTAGATGCATGATTAGAACTAGCTTTGTTATTATTTTATGTTAGAATACATGTTTAGGGTTGTTTAGTTTAGTTATTATTTTATATTAGAATGCATGTTTAGGGTTGTTTAGTTTAGTCATTATTTTATGTGAATATGCATATTAGGGTTAATATGTATGATTAGGTTAGCATTGTTGTGATTTATGTTAGTATGCATGTTTAGGATTAGTTAGTTTTGTCGTGATTTTATGTATGCATGCATGAGTAGGGTTAGATTTATGGTTATTTTGTGTACATGCATGTTAAAATAAATATTGGTGTATTCATATTGTTATTTGAATCTCTCGATGTTTAATTGATGATTTTAATGATAACATGAGTATATTAGTATGTTATTTCGACATGTGATGAGTCTTGAGTCTTTTTGTTTATGTTTTATATGATTATTTAAACACTTGCCATGGATTTGATCATTTGAATATGAAAAATGTGTACGAGGGAGCGTGCAAAGGTGAGATCCTTCCCTTGTGATTTTTTTTATGATTATTTGAAGCACTCGGCTTGGATTTATTGGTTTGAATATATAAAATGTGTACGAGGGAGCGTGCAAAGGTGAGATCCTTCCCTTGTGTTTAAATTAATTATGTAAGCATATTTTTGTGTAGTTTTTGATATGTTTTGCATAGTAATTTAAAATATTCATGTAGAAAGCATGCTAGGACA
>JAESVK010070684.1:0-12191 GCA_017140935.1 Hamamelis virginiana
AACATGTTTATTTTTGTAGATTAAGTACATATATAAGCACATATTTATCAAAACTACACATCAAATAACCTAAAACTAAAAACAATTACTCAAACCTTAGTGTGCCTGAACCTTGCTTGGGGTTGAAATTTTAGATCCAGTCCAATCTTCCTTATTCCCAAACCCATTACCTGATTAACCTAACCCACAGCAATCCCTTGTTTTCAGGTTCTGAGGACAAGAGAGAGTCCTTTTGGAGAGTGTAGACATAACTAATCAAAATTGCTGAACTACGTCTAGCAAAGATCAATGCACTTTAATTTACTTTATGTTTTTCAGGGCTTGAACTAATGAGATTGTTCTCACAATTTATCTTCAATGGACTTTCACCATTATACTTAAATGACAATTTATCTTCAAATAAATTACAGACTCAGTGACAATGACGAGTGCTGTAATATGAACTCTTCAACAAAGTATCAAAAGTGAGAAGACGGCATACAAACCCCTCTCAAGGAATATCAAAGTGACTGAATACAGTAATTGTATGTCGTCCATATTTTTTCAGTAAAATAATAAACTATTGCTAACATAAACATGCCATCCCATTATTAGCTTGAGCATTGAGCTATCACTGCACTCTTTATATAAATTTAATGCAAAACATTCGGATACCCAAGTCATCTATTTATCCTATCACTCATAATCCTCCCTTATCTAATCTTCACTCCCTCAATCCCAACCACCCCCCCCCCCGCGGTCAAAATCCTACTGAAGCCAAATGGTAGTAAAAAAGCAAAGATTTTTCCTACTGTTATTTCTTAAAACATTTACAACCAAACTAACTGAAATTGACTCTCATTTTACCTTTAATAGAGGAACTGGGGGTTTCTCTTCACCAGGTTGAGGATGCCACTCAAGAAGCACTTGCTTCTGTTCAACAGCTTCACGAATATGCGGATACATATTCATTGCAGTCCTAGAATGGAAATCTCCACCAGCTTTGAATGCATTCAGCATGCTCTCACAATTGGCCAGATGTGCAAGAATCCTAAGTTCCAGCTATACTATGAAGATAAATTTCAATCAACACATGAAATTTAATGGAACTAATGAGTTGGTTGATGGTTGAAGCTACCTACCTGTCCATAATCAGCAACAATAAGGGAGTTTCCAGGTGCAGCTATAAATGCTTGGCGAATCTTATAGCGGTCCTTCTCTAAAGCAGGCTGATTCTGATTTACAGAAAACAATAACATGAATACTCTCAGAATTTGCAGAGAATGAGATAATGGAAGAAAATATGGCTTCCCTTCTTTCTGATGTAGCCAATAAATAGCCAAATAGGCATTTGTTTTGTCTTGTAAGACAAAACAAATATATTATTAGAGGGAGTTAGTGGAAGTTTAGTTGATATTTTGTTAAAATATCGAGTATTGATATTTTGTTAAAATATATATCTTGTGCTTGCTGTTTACAGCAGCATTCTTATAATTCTAGCTTGAACCTTTCATGATTGATCATTTTTTTTTTTTTTTTTTTGAATTCTTGCTGATTTGATCTTTGAGTTTTCATCACTTCCCCTCTTATTATTATTTTTCCACCTTGTCTTGGGTGTTTGAAAGCCATAGACATTGATCAATAACCATAGATGAAACCCAATCCAGACTGCAATCAAACACCATGCCAAGGTAAATTTGTAACACATATAACAGCTGGTGAGAAGGCCCCTAGCGGACATTCCCAGAAACATAAATGCTTTTGTGGTTGGAAAACATGGAATAATTTGCTCCCACAAAATTTGCATCATGGGTCATGCTTGTAAATTTACATGGCTCTCCTGCCAAAACATGGGCTCTATGGAGTTTTTATTTAAACATAAGGAAACATATTTGGTTGAACATTGACATCATGTCCTACTCAATTATGAGAGCCAAGGAATATAGAAAAAATGACCATGAAAATGTTGTGTACAGTCATTTTAGTATATTTTCATTATCACAAGCCAAGCAGCATGGAAAATTAGAAAACATCTCCGATTAAACATTGATGTCATATTTATACAAATATTAATGATAAGTATAGTTAAGGAAAATAAAATATGAACCTGCAGATTTGGCCTTCTTGCTGATAAGCGTCCAGTTTCTGTGTTAATATTTAGTGAACAATGAATACGCCCATTCTTTCCTGTTACATGACTGCCCTGCAGTAGAAAGAAACCCCTTATCCTTGTAAACAACCCAAAAACTTTAATTTTTAAAACTGAAGAAAGAATGAATATATAGAGTCCTTTTCTTATGAGGAAGTCCTCACATAAGCTTATGTGAGGACTTGGCTTTTTAGCCAATGTAGGATGGATATTTTGAAAAGATAGCCGTTGGATTGAATATTCTTCCTATGTATGACATGCATGCCAAAAATCACAGTAATTTGACAATGGTTTCTCAAATATAGACTGTGAAAAACTATGAGATAGTATCTAACGGTTACAGTTTTTCACAATTTGTATTTTAGAAATCGCCCATCAGAGCACTGTCATTTTTGGCATGCATGACATGTATTGGAAGAATATCTAATCCAACGGTCGGCTTTCCAAAATTCTCATCTTACATTGACTAAAAAGCCAAGTCCTCACATTAGGAAGTCCTCAAACAATATCATATGTTTATATCAGGAGTTAATCATCATTTGGGGGGAGATTATACACACACACACACACACATACATATAGAGAGAGAGAGAGAGAGTGAGAGTGCGTGTGTTTTGTCTGTCATACCTGCTGGTAGACCTTGGGGGTTTATTGTAGTCAAATTCCACGAGAATGTGGAACTTACACAAACAATTGTATGTAGGGCACTATAAGTCATGATACAGTATCTAAATCACAATCATAGCGTGCCAACCATACAAAATGAGGGCATGGAGAGAACAAAAAAGAAGGTAAAAGAGGAGAACGATCCACATTTCAAAGGTGGTACCAATAAGAGCTCGTAATATTGACAAACTAGAAAGACCAAACAAATTAAACAATCCAATCCTAGATTCATTGCTGCACCACTGACAATAATACTCTCAAGTTTCCAGAAGAATGAAGCAAACAGGGGATTTATAGTGATTAGAAAAAATGCAATACTGAATTAAATATGCGTATATAGTGAGAACCAATATAATTATCAAACCAGATGAGTGGCCAGGTTTGATCTTCTCCAATCAAACTAGTGTTTTGACTATTTGGACCAGAAAATTGAATTAGACATATATAAAATGTTTTTGTGTGTCTAGCCGTCAAATCCTATTTAATCCTATGTTTTCATTTGAAACAAATTTTCATCCTTCTAAGCCTTCATCTTATAATAAAAGTTCCAAGTGAAACATAATGTACGGTTCTCTCATTATTTTTGCTGTCATTTCTCTTCATTTATCTTTAATTTTCATACAGTGATAAAGATGGAATTATAGGGAGTAATGCACCTCCAAGAACATATATTGGATGTGTCTAAAATGCATTACACATAAATCAGACAAAGAAAGTAAAAACTTTGAACAATATAAAGAATATTAAGAATCATAGAAATATGGATTGATATCAAGACAACAAATATGAGGACAAGGATTAATTGAATATATAAATGCATATTTTGATGAAGTAAAAATTTATCAATGGAGAGAGCCCCAAGGGTAAAATTGATCTAACAACAACAAAAAGATGCATTACAACTTTAAAGAATCGACAAAACATTGAAAGGACACCTAGTCACCAAAAACACCATACCTTTCAAGTTTCAACACAAAAAGTTTGCTAACTAAATTCCTTTTCAATATAACCAACAAAAGTTCTATTCAATCAAAAATTCTTCAATTCCTCTCAATCCGAATTGTCCCAAAAAAAAAAGCATGATGCACCATCTTCAAAACTGACAAAGAGTCACTATTGTCCCTCATACACCACAAGCATTCCATTAGTGGGTCACTGAATGAGGCGAAAAACAGACAAGCCAAAAATGTCAAAACAAAAGACCCGTAAGTCACATGCCACTTGAATGAAGGAGATGATGATCCATTGACTCAGATGCTTCACTACACGTAATGCAACAATTTGACATCACAAAATTCTTCCTGATAGGGTGGTCAATAGTCTGTCCCAGAACTATCCAAGTAAAAAATGCCACTTTAGAAGGAACCAAAAGCATACATACTCTACCTGCTAGAAACCTAACACCCTGTACATTAGCTGACCCTTAAAAGTATGACTTTACTGGAAAAAAAATTAAAATAAAATACATACCATGCTATCCTCCAGACCCCTGACAAACTTCAGTGAATAAATTTAATATTTACAAATCATAAATTAGTGAATTAGCTAATAAATTTCACTTGTTCAGCAAGTCGAATTTTAGTTTGAACACAAGTTTTCATTCATGCACGTGAATTTCGTTTTTCCATTTTTGGTTTGGATAGGCTAGTTTGTTTACATTATAATGCCATTATTTTAATGATATAGTTTCTTTTTTTCTCTTTGCTTATTACCATAATTAAATTCTTCATTTTAAAGCTTGGAAGATGATACTTTATGTCGCCCAAACATGAAGTCCACCAAAGTATGGTAATTATGCATACACTCACAAACCATTTGGATAATTAATTTCTTTTAGATAATTGATACTGTCCCTACTATTGAAACTTTTTAGCATTATGTATTGACATTTTAGAAAATCAGAACACATCATATGGTTTCAATTTGACAGCCAAATTGAATAAATTATGTTCTCTTACAATTTTGTGATTCAATTATGATTTGACGACTACATGTGTGTGCACACGCACCTGCATGTGTGTAAAGATTGCCCGTTTATTTTTTTTTCTTGTTAAAGCAAAAAATAGAAGATATTTTTCTTTTTTGAAGGTATATTTTATTTATTTAAAAAAAAAAAGAAAAAAAGAAGAAGAAGAAGTTGACAAAGGGCAAAACACCCCTGTACTCAAGAAGTATACAAAACAAAAACATAAGCCTAAGAAGATTACAAATCTAGAAAATTATGGAAAGTAATCCAGCTCTCAAAAACAACCGGTCCTTTCCACCCTAAAAAAGAAAAAGAAAAAAAGAACTCATCACCGTATATCTCAATACCTCCGCTAAACACTCCAAAATCTTAAAATATTCTGTTATTCCTCTCTTTCCAAATATTCCACAAAATTGCATGCGGTACCAATCTCCAAATATTATTCAGGCCTTCTGCCGTTCCTAACCCACCAACTCTTCTGCACTCCCTTGTCTCACTAATTGGACAAGTACACATAATGATGGCATAGAATGACTCTTGGCCGCTACAAGACAAACCAATACATACGTTACGATTTTTGTTAAATTTTCAAACCATTCAAGTCAATGGTGTATGATGATGCATGGCAAGTATAAAAGCCGCCAACAAATATATCTCCATCTCGCTTAAAATTCAGTACTTTTTTCAATTTTTATCTAATTCAACCAGTTCTTGGAAATGCAGCAAAACCAATCAGTAGCAATCAAACTAGCTGTTTTTTCCTATTGTTATTTTGAAAGATGGTTTTTGGTCGGAGTGTCAGATCACACAAAAAATGAAACAGTTTCAGTTGGACAGAACTCAATGACACTGCTTTTGCACCAACATGGTCCAGTCAACGATCTTGTTTCTAAAACGTTTTATAGCACTAAAATATTATACCCAAGCCTTGATTGGTTTACCATCCTTTGTGTCTGTAGAAATTTGAACCAATAATTCTCTCAATACAATGAGAAAATCACAATCCTTAAGTGTATAAAGATTCATGGACCTTGAAGAGATCCAGTAGCTTTCTGATAGAGGTAAGAATGAAGATAAAACATATATAACCAATTAACTAAGGCAGCAGAATCACCTGCAAGGGGAGGATGAAGTTGGATATCAAAGAGTCAATTGAGCAAACTTCACATAAAGCAGCAATGGCATGGCAAGCCTCCCTCCCCTCCTTCCCCTCCCCAAACGCAGCATAAGCTGTTCCATAAGCAGATGTGTCTACATCCTCACTGACAGTTGCTTCTTGTGTCTCTGAAACTTTATCAGTCATTGTTCCAAGACCATTTCCAACATCATCTGGTTGCAATTCACGAGCATCATCAAAAAAATCAATTTCTGCAGAGACCTTTCCAGCGAGGGTCTTCAAAGCATCTCCACTAACTGAGGGCCAACCAGTTGCTGTATATATCTCAGTTGGCATCGTAACACCAGCAACACCAAGATAGTGCAGCGTAATATTGCGAAATTTCGTGGGAATTTTCTTGCCTTCTTCAATCACTTTATCAATGTTGGCAACTTTAAAAGTTCTCTCAACTGGAAGAAACTCATTAGGATTCTTGCTGTAAAATGAAAGAACAATTAAAATAAGTTACTAAATTAACAAATGGAGCTTCCTTTGGGTTATATTTAATTAGGATGATAGTGCAGAAAAGTAGTAACTTCTATTTGACATTTTACATGCATTTAATTTTGAACAACAGAATGTCAAACTTTGCATTTGAGTGCAGAACAGTTGGAGGTGATTTCCTCCAATATGAGCACATACCATTCCTGTAAATTTTACAGGAATACTTCCAAAGGAAACATAGAATTTTCAATCCATTAGCAGCTCCCACACAAGACAGTTGTGGCAAATTCCTCCAAATTTGAACCAAATATTTATCGTTGTGTTTTGAAACAATGTTTAACTTTCATGATATACATAATATTTTCGCTTCCTTTACAGGGCACTCATACTAAGTACCAACTAAAAGAGCCTTTACAATAATGAAGCTATGTGAAGAAGCAGAGAAATTAAGGATATGTGATAATATCAATTTTCAGTGTGCTTGTAAGTTGTAAGAACTGTGAGTCCTTCAGATGGATGACAAATTGAAAAAACAATTTGGTACAACTTTGCAGCTTGAAGTTAACATTTTAATGGCATAGATTTGAAATTTCCAATAGCGTACTCAACCATTAAAGGTTCCAGATATATCGTGGAAATATAACCTGAGCTCGTACAATAGCTCGTGAGCCATCAAATGTTTTAATAAGAACTGTATAAGCCAATTTAAAAAATATATATATTAATCCAAAAACTGTGATCAGGTCTTTAAAATTCCTCTATGTTTGAGAAACTTACAATAAAAGGTAATTTTTTTTACTTAAAGGAATAGATTTTTATTTATTAATTTTGCACAGCACAGGCTCTTGTGGTGCTGGCATAAGCAAGACCTTAAATTTGTATATATTGAGCACTTAGCACAGTGAATTATAGTCTACATAAAAATTATCATCTACAACAACTAATCTTCTAAACTGCCTACTAAAATGTGAAGTTAATATTTTAAAATAGTTACATGAAAAAAAGAAAGAAGGAGAGAAATTGTACCAGTTCACGGTGCCGCCAAAAAAGAGTGTTCGCAATTGTGTATCACTTCCCACATTCATGTACTTGGCATCGGGGCATAACCTAGAAGCCCAAGTGCGAAATCTATTAGCAGCCACACGTTGCTCTTCAATGGCAACCTTCTCCACCTCAGCAAGATATGCTCGATCAACTAGCATCCCCTCAGTTTCCATTTCCACTAAAAGTTCACCAAATGGTCGCCAATACGTCCCATAGAAGTCAAGCATAGACCCCTTGTGGACTCCATCAAAAGTCCAATCCATCCTCTCCAGTTTGATTTTCAAGCTCTCATAAAGCTTTAGGGTGCTTATTGAATCTAAGGCAGAATAACAAATCCATGGTTCCCGCTCTTCTCTTTGAAGCTCTTCAACTGGAGGAATAGTGCTAATCTTGCCTTCAGATCCATCTTTCTTCAATTTTTTCCTGCCAAAGATGGTCTTCATTGATACTTTACCAATCAATGTTTCCTCATCGCGCAACGAACCCCTATACATGACCTTATTGTTTTTCTTATCCCGTGAAGTATCGCCAAACATGACATTCTGGTTACTTGTAAGTGCTTCAAGAGAATACCCACCCTCGGTTCGTCTTGAAGAATCCCATAATCGCGCCATATGCATTGTGTCAGCATGAAAACCAGACACTTTAAACCCATAGTTCTCTATAACATGATTATCAAAGCTGTAGTTGTGCCAAACCTACAGGAACAACAGGTCACTTTGTCATTTCTGTATTTCTCGATGGATGTCCTAATTCCTCAACGTCAAAGTAAAGGTAAATCAGTACTAGCTGATACAGTATAATTGTTACAGACAATATAAGTAATTGGACCAGTCTTACACACACAAACAAAAAAGGGAGTTCATACTAAGCAATCTTCATTTGGCTCATCACCAATGAGACTTTTCTCAAATTTAAAAAGAAAAAAAAATCAAATTAAAATGAAGGGAAAGGTAAGAAATTCAAATACTTATGAAGAGCCTCAACTGGGAAGAGGCTGTGTCTCCTTAGCCCATGGGTAGGATAGGATGGGGTTAGGTAAAGGGTTAAGTCATGTAATCCAAAGACTAAACGGTAAAAGGGAGTGAGGGGAAACTATAGACTCAAGCAGCAAATGGAATGGGAACATGGCCATCTGATTAATTAATAAAACACAAAAGAAAATATCCCAAAAATTGGTCATTGATAAGGGTAACCACATGATAAGTAATTTTGCACATACAAAAAGGTGGCTTATCATATGGCTAGGATCACCTTATCCCACTTGTCCAAATGTTTCCCAAATGGAGCAATCAACTCCAAGCTCCCAAACTTAAAAACAGGCAGAATAGGACACTCTGAACACTGCTATGACAGCAAGTACGAAGATGCTAATCATGATAATAAGAAGGAGCCACAGACGAAGAAGATCATTGAAAAAAAAAAAACCTTTACCTTTTTAATGCAAGGGTCTTCGAAAAATGGAGCAAATTCAACCAAAAGAGCCTTGCCACCACCATCAAGAACATCTACCCAAATACAGGACTTTCCATTTCCGAAATCTGCATCAGGTCCGGAATAAATACTGAAACATATTATCTCTCCGTGATCAACAGGTGTCTCCTGCTTCACATCAATCTTGGCCACCTGTAAACATATTATCATCACTAAAAACAGTAAATAATCTCACAAATGAGAATTTTTTTTCTTGAGTGGCTTAGAGTGTGCACAACTTTAAAAATACATAGAATGAAGAATGTAATATGAGTAGTATATATGTAAGGAATGAAATTTTATCATAAAAGCGTGCCTCTGTATCGCATGCATGAACAAGATGCCTATACCGATCTGTAAGCAACCCAACAACTTCCTTTGCGGCAGAGATAGTATTCACAACAAGAACTTTGCCATAGATGCTACTAAGCCTCTTGCGAAGATCTGGCTGGCAGACATCAGATGCCTTTTCATCACTAAATGACACGATGCGAGTTTCACCTACATTTTCAGTGAACATAGGAGATTTTCCATTGGTTAGGTCTCCTTGAATTGCATCAGTGGCTCTATCTCCACCAAATTTGTAATTTGTATCTTTCCTTTTATCCAAAATCGTCTCCGGTAATGACCCATTTGACTGGATACCCTTATGTGAACCGTGTGTTGAGGATAAACCTGTTGGCCATGGATGATCTAGTGTGGGACCATTCATACCGTTCATGTAACTATATTTGTTGCCCCTGTATCCTAGTTCAGGAGACACTGAACCATGTGAAACATGATCCTCAGTAAAAACATGCCCTCCACCACTTACAGAAAACGAGTGTCGATTTATTTGGTCATAGCCCATAGATCCTTGGCTAGATGAGCTTTGTAAATCCTCTTTTCCGGCTATATTATGCAACTCTGAACTACAAGAATCTGTATTGATTGCTAACTTCTCATTACCACTGCCATCTTTCAAATGCTTAACTTGCTCATTTTTCATGATAGTTTCTCTTGGTGGTTTCTCAGTAACCAACCCACTGTTCTTACTATTGGCAAAACCTTTCCTTTCTTTTCTCAGTTTTTCCATCTCTTCGCGCCATGATTTTGACAGTGTTGTTTCAACCAAGTGCTGTTTTCCTTTAGCACTAGTATGAAAGGAGTTGCGAGGGACCATCCGTGTTGATGAAGTGGAAGAATTTCTTGCCTCAGTATGAAGTGAAAGCTTATGAGAAGAAGGTGGACGGTAATACTTCGCATCATTTGGTCTATGCTTTTCAAAGGATGGCCCAGTGTAATATCTAGAAGTTCGTTTCAACTGATGAAAATTACTAAACATGGTGATACTGGGAAAAATACCATTCACACCATGGACTGTGCAGACTTCTCGCCTGCAATTTAAATCATTAGCGAAATATAAAAGATAGATCTCAGAACATAAATAAATTGAACGGAATAGTAAATCTTCCCTCTCGCACTATGCATGAAAAGAAGGCAGAAAAATTACAAATATTTGTGGCAACAACAAGATTATAGAACGGTGTGCATGATCCAATAACACACAAATTTTATTTTATTTTAAAACAGATTATCCTGTCCCAAAATTTGACCACTCAATGTTTTCCTCACACCACCATCTCCAGTTAGATGATTATTGTAAAAATTAACTCAACCAATCTGTTGACTCAAGAAAAATATATGAATCCTTTGTTACAAGTACCACCTATTTTATTTATAATGATTATATAACATGTATGAGGTTTCACTCTGTTCACTTAAAGAAATAAAATCATATAGAGGAATTGGTATGGTATATACAACTAAAACTCAATTTAAAAGTGCCAGGAAAGGAATCATGAGGTAGACTTTACAATCCTAAAGGACCCAAACAGCATAAACTATCTTAACATTTTACAAAAATAATTTATGATTATCAACTGTAGACGACAACAATTATTTGAACACGGTGTCTACGATCATAAATTTAACAAATTAATAGTGCCTTCAAGGACTTAACTCACACAGCAATATAGACTACTACAGCTCTGTCGTTTACTTTTCTTTCTTGAATTGGTCCCCAAACTACCGTTCCCTAAATTATTGAATAAAAGCTCCACCCCATCACTGAAATCCTGCTATATGAACCCAGTAACCCACTAAAATGACACCTCCCAAACCTTTATTAGTTTTTATCAGCATAAATGACAAAACCAAGAATGTCCGAATTATTAGCAACCTGAGATTTCAAAGCTCTCAGCTTTAAGCTATAAATTTCACATATTCATGAATGTAAATTAAAAATCCAAAGCCCAACCACAACATCAAAACACACTCGCATCTAAATTTAAGAATTCCTACTCACTTCTTCCTTGCAAATATTCCCAAAGAAAAAAAAAAGGTGAAAAACTATACATGAATAATACATGTCTATACCACAACCCAGAACCCAAGAAGGAGGTGGGGGAACCCTAGTACAAACAAGAAAGTTAAAAAAGAAAAAGAAAAAGAAGTCCCATTGTTTCTACCAATGAACTGCCATTTCCCCAAGAATCCAAGCAAAAACTATACAGCCCAAGAACCCAACGTAAACAAATAATAAATGAAGATAAATAAAAATAATGTCTTTATTATATATATACATACATAAATATATAGTAAGCCAATAACCCAAAAGTGTGTGTATAGTAATAAAAAGGAGTTATTGAGTTTTAACCAAAAACCAAGAAAACAAACCCAAAAAGAACAAATGGGTATGATAAATCTAATAATCCTCATAGCAGAGTGTGTGTGTGTGTGTGTATCTAAACGATGCTACAAGCAATAAGCTTTACTTAAGACTGAAAATGAACCTGTGGAGGGTTTTGGTGGAAGCCGAGAAGGAGCGAGAAGAATATGAAGCAGCCATATGAGGAGAACGGGGACAAGACTTGGATAACCAGAAATACGGAGAGCATGATGGTCTTAAGGAGCTAGTTTGGGTAGAGGAAAACCCCATAGCCATCAACCCTGCAACTCTCCCCAGCTTATTGCTCCTGTTACTTATACAAGGTGCCGTCTTGGTAAGCTTTCTGGTAGGCCAGTAAATAATGGGTTTTTTAGGGGTTTAGTCTGAGGCTGCTGATTCTGAGTGTGGAGCAGAGCAGGGTAAGTGAGTCCATGAAGAGAGAGAGACAGAGAGAGATGGAGCTTGAAAGTTGAAAGCGGAAAGGCTAAACCCTTGCGCAGCTAAAAACCCCAATATAATTTCAAGGCTGAAATAGGAAACGCATGATGCGCGTGTCTATACTAGTATATATATATTGAAGAAGGGCTGGCAAAATATTTGACGC
>JAESVK010070685.1:0-15297 GCA_017140935.1 Hamamelis virginiana
TATAAAACCATTAAACAATTGTTAAACAAAATGTTCCCACTCAAATTTTCATCCAAATTGAAATTTGGTTTTAAATTTTAAATGACATAAATAAAGCATTCTAGCTCATTGGACTTCTTTTTTATATTATTAGTGCAAAATGAAAAATTTTATTAATTAATAAATGAGGAAATATAAGCATAATAAGTATAACACATGATAGTCCCAACAAAACTCAAACCAAACCAAAAAGGCTAAAACCTAAGCTCTCAAAACACCAACCAAACAGAACATGCACAAAAATACCAAAACCCAAAGCCATAAATCAACCAGCAAAATGGTTGACAGCAAGGCATTTTTGTATTGAATACAACAGGTGAAGAGCCAAAGTGTCTTAATCCAATCCATATATTTGTTTAAGATTAATTCTAAAGTCATCATTAAAACAAAATATAAAGAGGTGAATAATACCTTTCAAGTTAACATAAAAACTTACTTGAAAATATGTCTAGTGCGTTATTGGTTGAAGCTGCAGCACTTAGGGAAGGGTTCCGTTTTGTGCTGGAGTTGGGAGTGGAAGAGGATGCAAAAGTGAAACAGATTTATGATTGGAAGCACTTTGTGGAGCAAATTGGTTCGGTGCATTAATTGGTGGCAATTCCTAGAATAAATAATTTTGTTGCTGATCGATGCCATGTCTAAATTTACATTGAGATGTCTTGGTTTGTCAATGTTGGAAGATAATCCATCTCATTGGTTATACTCTTTGTTAGAGACTGATAAGCCTCCTTGAGTTTTTCATTTGCTTTCAAAAATATGAATTCTTTAAAAAATATATATATATATATATCTCATTTAAATTAAAATTTAAAATAAAAAAAAATTAATTGAAAAATACACTAACCATAATCATATATGTACTTTATTCTTAATTCATATATCAGCATAGTTAATTTGGCTTGTATTAAGCAAATGTATATATAGTTAAAAGAAAAGAAAAGTCTCTGTTTGATTACTCTTTTAAATTTAAGTAATTATTAAAAGTACTTTTCTATAAATATTTTAATAAAATAAGATAAAGTTGATGATTGATAGTCATATATTAAATGAAACAACATAAAATATGTTCTTGCATTTTGTCTCGAACTTTAATTTTCACTATAATTTGTATTATACCTGTGCGTATTCGTATTCATGGTTTTACCATTTTCATGGAAAGTTGAGCTCAGAATTGGAAAGCTAGTTAGGAATTCTAATTTTGAATTTTGATTCTAATTTTAGGCTCAGCCATGCAATTAAAATTTTGACTCCATGCCAAATCTCAATTTATGAAATTAGTTTTTAATTAAATAAAAAGGCCGGGCCCCCAATTTCTTAGGAAGGGGGTTTATAATTTGAAATTTTAAGGGAAAATTATCCAAAAGTCCCATTTTGAGTTCTTTTTTATCTGAAAGTCTCATCATCTTTTCACTTTACCCAAAAGTCCAAATTTAAATTTTATTTTATTTTTTCGATAAGTAAAATTTTAAATTTTTTTTACCCAAAAGTCCAAGTACTTCCAAAAAACTAATCTATCCATCAATTTTCCAAACACTTCCCAAAAACTGATCTATACATTAGTTTTCTGCAAAATGATCAGTTTTTGCAAAATTAAATAACAAACTGGTGTGTTTCTCATTAAAAATGATTTTTGGGTAAAGTGAAAAGATGGCCGGATTTTTGGGTAAACAAAACTTATAAATAGGATTTCTGGGGAAACACCCCAAAATATAAATGCAAAAAATTCTCTAAAAAATAGCAGGCAAGGCCTCTACCCCTCTCACCATGCCACCACTATTGCTATCACCATACGTAATGCCACTATGAATGATGCCACCACTACTATTATCATCACCGGACCACTTACTATTACCACCACCTTCCGATCATCAGGATGCAAGCCTTTATACACATGCATATAGTTGAATATATAAAGTGGCAAAAGAAAAGATAGTTTTTGGTTTCTATGTTTGAATTTCAATTTATTTAGGATTGTTTTTTTTTTTTTTTTTTAGGTCAGCAAAAGAAGAGATTTTAATTATTAATTAACCCAAAGAAAGTAGAGCATGTGATATAGAACGTTGTACGTCTTGGCATGATTAGAATATGTAGCAATTAATTTATAACACAAAAACCAGTAGCTGGATCACAAAATCCATCTCGATCAAGCAGCTAATTCAATGGTGGAGCACTTATATCAAATTATTCATGAGAGTCCATTATTTGGATCAAAGCATATATATATATATATACATATAGTACAACAATCTAAGAGTGGAGCCATATATATATGTGACTCATAATTAAGTACTTGATCGACTTTGTTATAGACTCTTCGTATGCTTCCCAAGTAGTAAAATGGTCTAACCTTTTTTTTTTTTGAAAATTGAAGACTCAATTCATAACCCTGAACAAGTTTGAACAAAGATTGTACATATATATATATATATAAAATAGAGTTTATATGTAATCTACCCCTAATTGATAGATTGTTACACGCGCACTAAGAGTGAAAATATGGAAAGAATAAACAAATTTAAAAAAAAAAAAGAAAAAAGAAATGCTAGTAGCCTATGATAACATAAGCTAGTAAACATGTTTAAAGCTATATATTTCACGTACTTCCATATATACAAGTTATGGGATAAAAGGTGCGGAGGAATAAAAGAGAAAAGAATGAAACAGTACCTTTCAAGTTGTTATGTCTAAGATTTAGTAGCTTAATCATTGTGAGATTTCCAATTTCTCATGGAATTCCCCCTTCAAAAGTCGCCAAAGGTAGTGAAGTCAACATATCATAAGTAAATTAAAAATAAAAACAAAAGGTTATATTATCTATCTCTCATGGAATAACACTTTCAAAAATCATCACACGTAGTGAAATCAACAAATCAAAAGTTTAAAACTCAACTCTTACAACAAGTTGCTTTAAATGTATATTCTATAATCTTCGAGACCTACGTGCAAAGAAATGATGCTACTCGATCATTCCACACCATGTCAATAAGAATAAAAAATATAAATATAAATTAGTGTAGAAATATGAATCTTAAACAAATGATATACACTGTTCTACCATATCACAATAAAATTCATGAAGAGTACTACCACTCATTCTAGCTAGCTGGAAACAAAAGTGTCTTAATCCATATGTTTGTTTAAGATTAATTTTAAAGTCATCATTAAAACAAAATATAAAGGGGTGAATAATACCTTCCAAGTTGTTAGGACCAAGATATAATTTCTCTAGCGTAGTTAAGTTCCCAATCTCTTTTGGTATGCTTCCTGTGAAATCAATGGTAAGTGAAGAAAGAAATTAAATGAAAGATTTCAAAGGTGCAGAAGAATTAAGGGTGCCAGTAAGGTCCATGTTGGAAAGATTTAAGGCGATCTATACAATACTCTTCAATGATAAGCACCACAAGTGACAATAATCCACTTGACCAATTGTGTGCTAAAACATTATGATTTATGAGGGTTAAAAGTGAAAAGATGATGGGACTTTTAGATAAAAAAGAACTCAAAATGGGACTTTTGGATAATTTTCCCTTAAAATTTCAAATTATAAACCCCCTTCCTAAGAAATTGGGGGCCCGGCCTTTTTATTAATTAAAAACTAATTTCATAAATTGAGATTTGTATGGAGTCAAAATTTTAATTGCATGGCTGAGCCTAAAATTAGAATCAAAATTTCAAAGTTAGAATTCCTAACTAGCTTTCCAATTCCAAGCTGAACTTTCCATGAAAATCGGGGGGTCCTAGCTTATTGATAATATTATGTAATTATTTATTGATAATATTATGTAATTATTTTAATAAAATAAGATAAAAATTGATGATCAATAGTGTTAAATTAAAAGAAACAACATAACATATATTCTTACATTTTGACTCGAACTTTTCGATCACTATGATTTGTATCATACACATATGTATTCGTATTCGTGTTTTAACCATTTTCATTTTTTATGTCAAAATATCTCATTTAATGCAAAAATGAAAACAAATTATACTTAGTGCATACCCAGCTCTTATTTTCCCATACTGTATTTTACTAACTTGGATGAGTTGTAACTTTCCTACAAAACATGGAGTAACACAAGGACCCCGATTTGGAATGGGAAGTTCAGCTCGTAATTGTAAAGCGTGGTAGGAATTGAAACATTGAATTCTGATTTTAACACTTGACTCAAAAGTAATAGACTGAGACACTAAAATTAAACACCCAGCCACTAAATAGAAGCAAAAGTAATAGACCCTCTAGAAAGAAGCAGATCAAGCAAAACACATTACAACCTGGATTGATCTTTTTACTAAGAAGTGGGAGAGAACAATAATCAGGCAAAATCACCCAAAATTCAACAGAAGAAGAAGCTAGAGAGTAAGAACCCTTGCTAGCTTTGGGGTGCGCGCGTAAGCTAGAGATGTCTTGGTTTGTCAATGTGGAAAGATAGTCCACCCCATTGTGTATGCTCTTTGTTATAGACTGATAAGCCTCCTTGAGTTTTTTCATTTGCTTTCAATAATATGAATCCCTTTTGACTAAAAAATAAAAATTGATAGGTTGTCACGTACTAAGAGTGAGATTAAGAAAGGTAAACAAATTAAAAAAAAAAAAGAAATTACTATTTGACCCCCTCAACTATCATCGATTTATAATTTACACCTTTATAGTTTTAATTGCAACGTATTGACCTCCTATAGTTTTGTTTTGTGATATTTTGCACCATTCCCTCGGTTAGCCATTTGTTTTTTGACTGAAAAATGGTGTTGAATTCTAGTTTTTTCTATACAAAAGTTCCATGGACCATAACATGAATTCCTTTTAAGTGGCTTTTTTGTAGATAATAAGAAAAATAAAATAAAAAACAAAATAAAAGTCGATTGCATAAGGATTTGAAATGGTGCTACTCAAATCTTATTTATCTTTTTTGGTTAAAGAAATGATGCTACTCGATCATTCCACACCATGTCAATAAGAATAAAAAATAAAAATATATAGTAGTGTTGAAATATGACATAAAACATTTTCTTGAAATGATAGATCAACCTATATACTCATTCTAGCTAGCTAGAAGCGAAAGTGTCTTAATCCATATATTTGTTTAAGATTAATTCTAAAGTCATCATTAAAACAAAATATAAAGGGGTGAATAATACCTTCCAAGTTGTTAAGACCAAGATATAATTCCTTCTGTGCAGTTAAGATCTCAATCTCTTTAGATGTTCTGTTTATACACATCTTATATACCAAAAATCACATTGATCCAACGGCTACTTTTTTAAAAATATCATAGTTTTAAAATAAACTGTAAATAATTGTGTAAAACTGTAACAGTTGGTGTTCTAAAAAACCAACCGTTGGATCAATGTGATTTTTGGCATACATAATGTATATAAACAGAATATATATCTAGTCCAACAGTTGGTTTCTCAAAATACTGATCCCACACTAGATTTTGCAAACCGTATGTTAAATTAAACATAAAAATTTATAATTACTTGAAAATATGTCTGGTGCGTTATTGGTTGAAGCTGCTGCTCTTAGGGAAGGGATCCGTTTTGTGCTGGAGTTGGGAGTGGAAGAGGTCATCATGGAAGGGGATGCAAAACAGATTTATGATTGGAAGCACTTGAGTTTAGAGGCTGATAAGCCTTCTTGAGTTTTTCATTGCTTTCAAAAATATGAATCCTTTTTGACAAAAAAATAAAAATAAAACATCTCTCATTTAAATTAAAATTTAAAATAAAAAAATTTAATTGAAAAATACACTAACCATAATCATGTACTTTATTCTTAATTCATCATATATCAACATTGTTAATTTGGCTTGTATTAAGCAAATGTATATATAGTTAAAAGTAAAGAAAAGTCTCTATTTGATTACTCTTTTAAATTTAAGTAATTATTAAAAGTACTTTTCTATAAATATTTTAATAAAATAAGATAAAATTGATAATTGATAGTAATATAGTAAAGGAAACAACATAAAATATATTCTTGCATTTTGTCTCGAACTTTAATTTTCACTATAATTTGTATTATACTTGTGCGTATTCATATTCATGGTTTTACCATTTTCATTTTTTTTATATCAGACTAGCTCATTGTTTTTCGAAAAAAACATAAAAATAAATAAATAAATAAATGAATTATACTCAGTACATACCCATCTCGTATTTTTCCCATACTGTATTTTACTAACATGGATGAATTGCAACTTTTCTACAAAGCATGGAGTAACACAAGCTAGGACCCCCCCGATTTGGAATGGAAAGTTCAACTCGGAATTGGAAAGCTAGTTAAGAATTCTAATTTTGAATTTTGATTCTAATTTTAGGCTCAGCCGTGCAATTAAAATTTTGACTCCATGCCAAATTTCAATTTATGAAATTAGTTTTTAATTGATAAAAAGGCCGGGCCCCCAATTTCTTAGGAAGGGGGTTTATAATTTGAAATTTTAAGGGAGAATTATCCAAAAGTCCCATTTTGAGTTCTTTTTTTTCTCTAAAAGTCCAATCATCTTTTCACTTTACCCAAAAGTACGTCTAAATTTAAATTTTATTTTATTTTACAGTAAATAAAATTTTAATTTGTTTTTTACCCAAAAGTTCAAGTACTTCCAAAAAACTAATCTATGCATCAGTTTTCCAAACACTTTCCAAAAACTGATCTATACATTAGTTGTCTGCAAAATGATCAGTTTTTGCAAAATCAAAGAACAAACTGGTGTGTTTCTCATTAAAAATGATTTTTGGGTAAAGTGAAAAGATGGCCGGATTTTTGGGTAAACAAAATTTATAAATAGGATTTATGGGGAAACACCCCAAAATTTAAATGCAAAAAATTGTTTACGAGAGTCCATATCTCGATCAAGCAGTAGCTGGATCACAAAACCCATCTCGATCAAGCAGCTAATTTGATGGTGGAGCACTTATATCAAATTATTTACGAGAGTCCATATCTTCAAAAAAATATGTCCAAATCATTGCATAATCAATATGTCCAAAAAAATAAAGGAACTAAAAGTAGGTCTCTTAAGCTATGAATTTTATGTTTCTGAAATCTTGCACTCATAAGACAATTTTATGACTTAACAAATTAATCTTTATTAGGATATAAAAACCTAGCACTCATTTACAAAAAGAGCCAAAGGAGCATCCCAACATATATTACAGAATTATGCCTAGGAGAAGCTCAACGCCATGCTACAAACCCCTCAAGTTCCACAACACTAGAGAATTATTTGTAGATAATATATTCCATTTATCGTACATAATTCAAACTTCCAATCTCCCATATAAATCAAATTAATTTTAACTTTTTATTTTTTAATTAAAAAATATATTAGGCATAATTATGTTCCTTATTTTTTATTCATTTTATAAGCACATGCAGTCATGCTTGTATTAAGCAAATGTATAATTAAGAAAAGTATTAAAAAAAAAAAAATCTCTATTTGAGTACTCTTTGAAATTTAATTAATTAGTGATAATATTATATAATTATATTAATAAAAATAAGATAAAAATTGATGATTAATAGGTTATCGTGGAAGGGGATGCAAAACATATTTATGATTGGAAGTAGTTAGTGGAGAAAATGGGTTCGGTGCATTAATTGGTGGCTATTCCTAGAATAAACAATTGTACGTTGCTGTTGTTATGTCTAAATTTGCATTCAAATGGGATCGGGCGACCGGGCTTTTTTGTCTTTTTTTTTTTTCACTTTCTTTTAGTATATTTAAATTACAATATAAAAAATGAAGGAAAAAAAAAAAACATAACTAGCAAAGTACATGAATAAATAATAATTAAACAAAAAATAAACTTATTTTATTCATATTTCAAATGTATACAATTTTGGTAGGAGAGAGTTGCATCACCATAGTTAAAAATTAAAAAGATTTAAAGATTGTTGTCAAAAAATAATAATTTTAATTAAAAATATATGAGATTCTTAATTAAAAAAGATAATTTGTGACTTCTACTAATTAATAAGTTTTTTTCCTTTTTCAAAAAATTAGTGAGTTCATGAATGAAAAAAATAAAATAAAATAAAAAATACCGAATAGACTCGTGAACAGGCTCATTTAATTGTAATCAAGTCTTATTAAAAGAAAAGACCCGTAATTTGTAAAATACAAAACACACCATTGGATTGAACAAACTTTTTATGAATAATACTATGATTGCAAAGAATCACAATAATCTAGTGGTCTATTTTTGAAAAATGCCAATGTGAAAAATTGTATGTTTTGTTCTTCAAAATATCACAAATCTTCTATAGTCATTATTCAAAAATTGACTATTGGATCGCTGTGATTTTTTGCGAGCATGGCATTCACGATGTGTTTATTTAATCCAACGGTTTGTTTTTCTAAATGTCATTGGTGATTGGCTCTAATCAAGTAACCTCACTTAATTTTATACTAGTTGCACCTTGTAATTTACTCGCTCAAGTCACACGTGTATGGCTAATTATACAAGATATTTCTAAAAATCTACCGTTGAATTGAACAAATTTCTTATGAATACCATATTGTCAAAAATCACAGTAATTCAACAGTCTGTTTTTTTAAAATAGCAATATGAAAAATTGTCTCATATGTTCTTTAAAAATATCACTAATCTTCTATAATCATTATTCAAAAATTGACCATTGGATTGCTCTAATTTTTTTTTATAGCATGGTATTCATAAGAAATTTGTCTAATCCAACAATATGTTTTTCTAAATATTATTTTATATATATTTAATGGTTATTAAAGAATTTAAATGAAATTAATTTAAATATTATCTATTATTAAAATGTATCACAAGCTAATATTTAACCTAGTGGTAAGAAATGTTAAATAAAGTTTTAATATTAAAGAGGTATGGGGATCAAATCCCCACACCACACAATTTTATTAATTTTATCAAAATGAGTTGGCCCAAACGGATCAGATCAAACGGGCTACTGGACGAGCCAATGGGCAGATCAGATCAGGCTAGCGGATCAGTTCGGGCCGCTTATTGGACTAGGATCGGGCTGGCCCATTGGACAAAAATCCTTAGCCCAATCCAGTCCATTTCCTATGAATAAGATCAGCCCAGTCCATTAGTTATCGGACCGATCAGCGGGCCAAATAGGTGGCCTATCCATTTTGACACCACTAACATTAGCATGGGATAACATCATAGGATTTCGGTCCTATTGTGTTGGCCTTCAGGATCAGAGTAATGATTAACAAGGACAGTAGGGGGCATTCGTATTTCATAGTCAGAGGTGAAATTCTTGGATTTATGAAAGACGAACAACTACGAAAGCATTTGCCAAGGATGTCTTCATTAATCAAGAACGAAAGTTGGGGGCTCGAAGACGATTAAATACCATCCTAGTCTCAACCATAAAAGATACTGACTAGGCACCTTATGAAAAATCAAAGTTTTTGGGTTCCGGGGAGAGTATGGTCACAAGGCTGAAACTTAAAAGAATTGACGGAAGGGCACCACCAGGAGTGGAGCCTGTGGCTTAATTTGACTCGACACGGGGAAACTTACCAGGTCCAGACATAGTAAGGATTGATAGATTGAGAGCTCTTTATAATTTACAATGGCATTATTCATGTTCTCTGTATATAAGGAACACCCAACTCGCTGGAACTCTGGAAGCATTATGCTAGATTATTAACTTTTTGCAGAAGTTAAGTATGCAATTCTGCAGGGTTTATTTTTTTATTTGTTCGAAGGGATTCAACTGTCAAATACAAGCACCTAGATCTCTAGCAAAAAGTTGTCATAGTAAATATGTTGAAGTGACTCCTGATAATCTAAAAAGGCCTAATAAGGTTGTTATGTATTCTCAGCGTTAGGGTATTAATAGAGTTTAAAGTCATAATTACATATAGTCAGTGTTTTGTTTCTAAGTTTGAACATATATATGAATATAAGTTGAAGCTTGGAAAGAGAAATTTTTAGTAGTTTATTTTCCTCTCTTTTAAAAGTAGGAATGGTATTGGAACGGGTTTGTAATAGTATTTCTGTGTAATATTGATATATTGTATTTTCATTTCTTGTGAATTATTTAGATTTTATAGACTTAATGAAAATAACTTCGGTCAGCTTCTATAGAAGTTCAATTAGGAATACACAATTTTAAAATGATTTTTATTTTTTGAAAGATAACGAAGAGGACGGTTTTAAACTATCCTCTTTTAATTAATTTATTTTTTAAAAAATAAATGTAAAAGACAATGGTTTTAAAACCGTCCTCTTTAATACCTATCAAAGAAGACGGTTTTAAACATCCTCTTTTGTTGTCAAAGAGGATGGTTTTGTAACTATGTTTGTAGTCGTATTTTTAAGGGCGGTTTTAAAACCGTCCTTGTATGTCTTTGATTTTTAAGGATAGTTTGAATGAGGACAAATTTAAAACTGTCCTCTTAAATTAAAGAGGATTGTTTTAAACCGTCATCTTTGACATTTTTTTAGTAGATGACTCACAAGATTGAACGAGTACAATGAATGCTTCAACAAGCTGATTTGTACAATAACAAACTCACACTAATAGCTCTTCAACTATTAAAGACTATTGAATGCCCAAGAGAGAAGTAGTTGAGAGAATTTTAACAAAGGATGAGTAAATGCTCTTGGATGATATTAATAAATGACTAGGTAGCCATTCGAGGAGGAGGAAACTGTGCTTAAATAGCCCCTTAGCTCAAAGGAGCCATTTCCCACCTATCGCAATCACAAGCTTGGTGGTTGAGAGTATTTGATGCAGCAGATTTCAAAAATCTGCGACCACCAATCGAATGGGCTCTCGGGCTGTTAATTTTGAAAACCTAAGATGCTGTTCGAACAATCCGAAGCTGAATAGCTTTAGAAAAAATCCTACTTTTCATTCAAACAACTTAATCCTCCAAATTAAACACAGCCTTTGTCCCGTTTGAATGGGACCTCCTTGCCAGATTTTCATATAAAATGAAATTTTGATCATAAAAAGGCAAGTGTTCATTTTAACTAAACTTGGAACTTCCATAGATCATTTCAAATATTTAACCAAGGTTCCTAAAAGTCCATGAGAATGATATATGGGAATCTCCTGTGGTCAAACTATGGTTCATTTTAAACATTTATAGAAAGTGGTTAGTGTCCTCTTTTTTAGTTATGATTGTCCATGATATTCTTCCCATTCTTTCTCAATGATATTCTTCCCTCTCATCCCCCTTAAACCTTCCCCACCCTGATGAAGGTGGGACTCGAACCCAAATCTCTAGTACAACCACCAAGAGAGTTTAGTTACCAGCAGGCTAGCTAGCTGCACCTTCAGATTTTCCACGGTTTGAACGCACATGTTGTGAGTAGTTGTGACCCATTCTGCTCTCCGTTGTAGCTAAGAGCTGTAGAGGCTTGCCCATATTGAGGCCCCAACTTTCCTTGACATTGCTAAATTGCTAATTTTATTAGAAGCATTTGAGTGCCACAAGACATTGAGGCACACGCCCCACATGTGTTGGGGTGCGCAGCGGAAGTGATATAAACAAAAATATGATTGAGTTTATGGAAAATACATTGTATGAAAATTTATTGATATATTTTTAACATATATATATGTGTGTGTGTGTCTGTGTGTGTGTGGAGATATAGAAAATATGAAGATGTTGAGATAAATGGAGATGTATGGCCATATATAGAGCCGTATAGAGCTCCCTTGAATGTTGATAATGACTCCTACTCAAAGTTGGTTTCTTGTACTTATCTCACTAATGCACTCACATATTTCTATTTCTTTTCTTTTCTCCATACAACTCTTAGTATTCCAAGACTCTACAATCTTCTAGATGATATATGTCTACTACTTTCTAGAGATTTCTTTAAACACCCCAAAGTATTAAAATTGTGAATTATCAACATTTCCAACAGCATGTGCCACGATTGCTAGTTTCAAAGAAAAGAAGCTCAAAGTCAATAATGGTGAACTTCAGGTTAGTGCTGGTCACTTAGATCTTGGATCACATTTAAAGACCAGACTAGATATGAGTTTTCATGATAAAAACCTCCTAACTTTTTGTATGACATTTTTTAGGCATAGATTAATGTCAGCATCTCATATTTACAAGCCAAATCCGGCCAAGCCAAGAGGTCGTCTTACGGCAAAGGGCATTTGTAGTTGGGTCCAGAACATAAAATAATGTTGAAGTTTAGGTTAGTGCTTAAGAGTCCTTGGATTAAAATTATTTTTAGAGCTCAAAATTCAATTTGGACTCCATTTGTCACTACAAGAAAATACATTTTTGGTCACAGTAATTTAGTGATGGAAACTAAAAGTGTTGCTGAAACATATTTTTAGGGACAGTAATGTTTCTGTCGCTAAGTTTCAATGACTAAAACTCTATTTTTTAAAAAAACTTTTAATGTTGAAAAAATTATTCCTCACTAAATGTTCCGTCGCTATTTACTTTTAGTGACTATAATTACCATCGCTAAATCTAATGATAGTAGAGACTGTAATTTTCGTCCCTAATGATTTTAATTTTTTAAATATTATTAAATATAGGCATGGTAATTTCCATAGCTAAATCTAAAAATTACAGTGACAGTAATTTCCATCCCTAATTATTATACTTATTTTAATACTATTAATTGTTAATTACTAATTGTTACTTACCGCCAAAATGGAAAAAAAATAAAATAAAGGAACCAATGCTACACTGCATGCTTACCGCCAAAATTGCTCTCTCTTACACATAACCCTAAACTCTCTCTCTTTTTCATGTGTTTGTTCTCTCCGCCTTTTCTTTATATCTCGGTGCTCCTCTGTGCCTCGTTGCTCCGGCGTAGCGCTGTACCGCCGGCGATTTCGAGCCCTCTGTTTCCATGCCCGGTGAGTGCTCATTCTTCCTTTATATATTTTTTATTATGTAATCTCAGTTTTGTAGAGAGTTAGGTTTTCTCTTTCTTTCTCATCCCATCTCTCATTTTTCAATTCTCTGTGTAGGTCCGGCGTAGAGGTAGACTCTCTCTCTCTCTCTCTCTCTCTCTCTCTCTCACCCTGTCTTTCTTAACATACTGGTTGTTCGGAAATTCCTTCTTTTTTTTTTTTTCCTTTATCTCAGTGCTCTTATGCGCCTCGTAGCTCCGGAGTAGCGCTGTCCCGCCGGCGAGAGGTAGTGATCGGAAATATAATGTTATATCTGTGTCCGTTAGCTTTTTTTTTTTTTGTTTTTTTCCTCATCATTCTTATTTACTGATTTCATGGTTTTGAATACTGTCATCAGTGAGAAAATGAGTTTACAATAGGTATTAGGGTATAGCTCCTTGCTATTTCTTATTTAATTTAGTTTATTTTACTTCTAATGAATGTTATGATGCATGTGCAGTTACGCACACATGTGGATGGGTAAATTGCAGTGCCATCATTCTTGTTGCTGTTTTATTGTCTGGTTTAATATTTTGGGCTAATTGTGTTTGATATAATGTTGCAGTGAGGGTTGAATTCTGGACAGGGAAGCATTTCGCTAAATTGTATTCTGGACAGTTTATTTCACTAAATTGTTTGGATTTTCCCTTTTTGTTAAATTTGCAGGGAAATAGAGGTGAAAGAAAAGATGCTCAAGGTAGCATCTCTGTAAAAATTGTAAATTTCATTATCTATAGATGGGGCATTTTGTATATTTGGGCTCCTTTAGCTAACTAGCTATAATTTAAGAATGCATTTCGAGATGGGGACATTTCTGATCTGGTTCTTCTCAATTGTATTGTTCGTCTGGAATTTGGTTTTGCAGATACATAAAATAAAATCTGGTCGTGAAAGCAATGCTACCCTTGAATGTGGAGGTGAAAGACTTGGCTCAAAATGCTACTATATCCAGCCCACTATTTTCTCAAAAGACCAGGTATTATTTAGTTCCACCCCTCATTCTCACTACACTAAATACTCCTAAAATTAGCCTATTTTCAAGAAACTAATAATATTGATTACCTAGCAACAATATTATTGAAGTTTTTGAGGTTAAAGAACAATCTAAACCAACCCTACCTGATTGTCCGGTTTATAAGACATGGTTGGAACAAATTTTAAAGAAATATGTGAAAAGATAGTTCTCCAAAATTGATTTTAGAAAAAGCTAATGCAAACGAGGCCTTGATCTAAGGCATGGGATGGAAATTATTTTTAGATGACTTGGATGTGATAGAATGGTTGGCCAAAGCTGACCCCCAACTTCTGCCACAATCACTTCTAGTATGTCCCCCTTAGCTTTTGCCACAATCACTTCCGATATGAAAATTTTGATGTGAAGAGATGGTTGCAACAAAACTCTAAAGAAATATGTGGAGACGTAGTTTTCTAAAAGTGATTTTAGTTTAAGCTAATCCAAACGGGCCTCAACCAAGTCTACCAAATGCTTAGGTTACCAATTCTTGGTGGAATGTTACCTGAATTTATTTTAGGTTTAGATGCATCAATATTTGAAATAAATAAATGCATAGAAATTTCCAATTGAAGTAGCATGGAGCCTATTTAGGGGATTATATACTATTCCCAAAATTTTCAAATATTTCCAATTTGTTAAAGAAGAAGGAAAGCTGAGTTATGGAGCCTGAAGGAGAGGATTCACAGATCAAATTATTACATACAGTCGAAGGCGTGAATTCAAATCAAACAAAGGCCAACAGAGGAATTGAAGTCATCTCTCTGCCTCTCTCATGCAAAGAAGCTATATTTGGTTAATCATGGTCATGAGGTATTGCTTGATATATGTTTGTGCATGATTCTAAGTGAGCAATTTTTCTAACTAATGTGTTAATGTCAAATTCTATAATATCCCATCCCCTTATGACAAATTGAGTATAATACATGAGGTCAATACAATTAAAAAAATAAAATTAAATCTCTAAATGCTCAATTATTAAATATTTGTGGGGCATCAATATTGTTAATTTTAATGTACAGAAAATACTCATGCTATGATGAATCCTCAGTGGGGTTAAATAAGGGGGCATTCAATAACTCAAATTCCTCAATGCTCAATTATTGTTCAACAGTTTGTACATATAACACTACTATAATATAATCCAACTGTCCATTGACAAAAGATTAAATAACTGTCAAATTAAACTTTTTTTTTTTTTTTTTTCAAGTAGAAACTTAAATAAAAAAAAAAATACAACAAACTTGACTCAAATATTTTGAGTCCCTACAATGCTGATTTGAAACTTCGTTTCGATATTGTTGAGTGCAGCCAGGACATGTTTTATATCAATTCTCTCTTCAGGTAATTCTACAGAACA
>JAESVK010070686.1:0-29970 GCA_017140935.1 Hamamelis virginiana
TTATGTTTAAATTGCTTTTTTCCCTTCATCAAGTTAATAATCAAATATTGTTTGCTTTGAAGCAGATTTTGAAAAAAATGTGCGAATCATCCATTTCTCTTGACGAAGAGAGTTGCTGAAGATTTACTAGACGAGATGGATTCAACACTAAATCAGGATGACCTTGGTGTGGCAGAAAAATTAGCTTTACAAACATTGGAACACTTTTTATTTATTTATTAAATGTTGTTCAATTGTTGGGTCTTTCAAAATGTATGTCAAAGAACCATTTAAAATTGTAAATAAAGGTTTCCATTTTTGTATGGTAGAGAATCATTTAAAATTAGGTCTTCCAAAATTTTTCCAATAATTTTATTCTACTAATTTTATTTTATTTTATTTTTATCCAAAATTTTTAGCAAGGGCCTTTGATCCTCACCAAAGGTATGTTGATCGATGTTGCTAAAGAGTCTATTTTAGTAAGGGTCATGGTCGTTACTAAAGGTTTTAGCCACGGTACGCTTTAGTAACGCCTAGTAAGGGTCGGCCGATCCTAACTAAAGGTTTTAGCAACCCAAAATTTGGTTTTAGTAAGGATAGTCGATCCTTACTAAAGGCAATTTTTCTTGTAGTGTTATAGACTTGATTAATTATGGTTGAATATAATATTTTTTTGAGCCATGTTGACCTCTACTTTACATAAAAGACTTGTATACATATGAAATAGTTCCAGTTACAGAACTTGGAGGCCTTAAATCTCACGTTACCGGTCCTTCTGATTCCAAGCTTTCCAGTCTTCTCATTTCTGACGTTTATGGTGACTACCCACTTCATCATTTCTCTTGCAATCTATATTATCTGTTTCTTAATCTCATATTTGATTTGTTTCTTGATCTGGGTACTGGTTGATTATGCGTATCTACTGCTTAATTTACATATACAGATGTTTATATATGCAAATAGTAATGGGGTTTTTAAATTTGGGTTTTGGGTATATGGCCATTTTTAAAGTCAGATGACTTGATTCGAAATGTTAGGAAGATTTTTTTTTTAAGCATATGTTGGTGTAGATTTAGGGCATGTTTGGAATTTCCATGAAAATTGAATTGCTTCATTAGTTTTTGTGTAGATAGGCACCTAGGCCATCAAAGATTAGTTGCAGGATTTCTTGAGATGCCTTCATTTCAAATTTCCACTGTCAATAGCAGCCATTTTCTATAATGGCCATTGGCCCCATTCATGATGATGATTTTGTATATAGAACATAAGTGGGGCAGTCCAATCTTAATGGGATGTCCAAACACGCCCTTGTATTTTTTAATCAATTAATCAGAAATCATTGTCTTCTTAATTGTTAATATGTAAAATAGTATGTGTTTATTTTATTATGTACTTGCTTAGACCTTAGTGTTTGACTATGTACCATTTCGTCATGGTTTTAATTATTTTAATGGGTCTTGACTTTGCATACAGTTTCAGTATCCAATTGATGCTGAAACTCCATCGCATTGAGTTGATCTTTTGTACACTCGTTAAATTAAATGTGACCTATCATATGGTTGGCCTGAACCTTTTTTCTTCATGGGTTTGTTGTACTCTATAATTAAATGATGTAACTCCATCATAATTGTGTTTTTTAATCTGTTTGCCTGTTTATTTACTTACAATTTTGACTTTTTTTGCAGGATATGAGGCACTAAACCTCATGTACACCTACTTCTCAACTGTGACTACTTACCTCAGTCATTGGCTTTTTGCCCATTTTTAGTCATTCTCATTCATTGGTGTTTTTTTTATTACATTCCTCCAATTCCAAATTGACATTGACTCCTCAACTTCAATGAATTAAATATGTTCATTTTCAAAACAGTTAGGACAATGAAGAATGCAGGTAGGTAGCCAATGCAATCATACTTTCGTCATGAATTTGATCCAGATACCCATCATGGATTTCACTTAGATTGTGTTAATTTTTCTTTATAGATTTTCTTTACATGTTGATCTCACTTTTGCTTGAATTTGTTTTTAATTATAGAAAAATAAAAACAAGAAAAACAATTTCATTTTTTCATCTCAGCATCAGATGGTAAAAAGATATTACATGGACAAAATTGTGTAGTTATTTTCAAGACTAATCTAAGAATCTTTCTACTATCACCATGAAGGAAGCTTTCTGAAAAAGTAGGTGCTGCTAGATTCTAAGTGGTGGTTCCTGACTTCTTTTATGGAGATCCCTTTCACCAGAAAATGCAGAGAAGCCTATTCCAGTCTGAATAAAATCCCATGGAACTGTTTGTTTCCATCTCTATCCAACAAAAGTTGAATTTGTTATAAATTTGCTTAAATTTATCATACTATTTTATTTTTATTTTCACTTTAGACAAACCTAATGAAAACTAAATCTATTTTTACTTGTTGATTTATCAGCATGATGCTTAAATCATGGCATGCCTATCATTTTGCATTTTGCTCATAGTGGATCATTTTATCTATATACATTACCATCCTCAAATAAAAATAAAAGGATCAAACCATTTCTTTAAGTTTAAAGCTTTTCCATCGATTCCTTATTACTGTTCTTGAAGATACAAAACCAGTTGTTGCAGCTCTAAGAAGTAAAGGCATATCTACAATTGGAGCTGCAGGATTTTGCTGGGGTGGTCAGAGTTTCCTCCCATATTTTCGATAGTTAAAATATTCTTTCTATTTTGAAGCATTTTTCACTTGATGTGTTGTGCCGAGGATATAAAAATGATCAATCAATTTTAATGCTTGCTGGTTAAGATTCTGACTTCTTGAATTCTTCTCAGCCAAGGTGGTCGTGGAACTTGCAAAATCTGATCACATTCAAGCTGCAGTTTTGTTACACTCTTCACTTGTGACTGTGGATAATATTAAGGGTATGAATTTTTACTTCTAGATTATATTATTTCCCCCCAAAAGGTTATTCAACTGAAGTAAAAATTAGGAGGTTTGAGAACGAGTTTTTGATTCATCAAATTTCGAGTTGACAGTGAATCTGTCAAAAAATCACAGTGATCCAACAGTTGGTTTATGAAAATATGTAACTTTAAAAAACTGTGGCTTTTTTGTTCTTTGAAATATCACCCTTTTTTCACAGTTATATATATATATATATATATATATATATATATATATATATATATATATATATAGCAATTGTGACTTCTTAACCAAGAAATAGAATATAAAAAAATATAGTAATTGTTCTCTCTCCATTCGGAACTCAGGAGCGAAGTTTTTTTGCTGTGGTTGCCGATTCGGTGGGACTTAGGTGGGTGTTTGGCACTGAATGGCGTCGTTTTGGGATGTCTTCAGACATCATTTCTGACCTCGGTATAGTGTAGGCTGTCTTTTGGTTGTCTTTTCGTCTGAGACTTAGTTGGTGAGGTTATAGGACCGTGTATGGGGTAGTTTGGGATTGATGGCGTATTGAGAAAGTTTTGCCTAATAGAGTGATGCTTTGTCTATTCTCTTTGTCAGGCGGTAGGTTGGGTGGTTCTTTTAATAAGGAGTAAAATATGGAAGAAGAGATAGAGTTTTGTGTGTGTTGTGAAATGCTGAGTGTTGCTGGTTGAAGTGTTTGTTCTTCTGAAGGTACTTTTTCTCTCTTTTATGGGTTTAGCTTAAGTGTGTGTTCTTCCTCTTTTTGTTGCTGATTTTACTTTCTCTCCCTTTTATGGGTTACTCGTTTAATTGATTTGATTCAAAATATAGATGAAACCTGATTGGCTTGTATCTTATACTTTAGTTATAAACTTGATTAATTATGGTTGAATATAATATTTTTTTGAGTCATGTTGAAATAAATAATGGATTGGAGGAAGTTCCTTCCTTCCTGAGTATTCCCGAAAATGATTTTTTTTTTTTTTTTTTTTACGGTGGATTTCATATTTGATATGTATATAAGTCTTTAATTATTATATGTTATATGATATGATATGAAGACAAACAAAAAAAGAAGAAGAAGAAATGGCAAGATAAGCTTCCATTTTTTTTTTCCCTTTAGCTATGTTTTCCTTTTTTTTTTCCTTCTCTGATTCCTTTAAAGGTTGGTTCAGCTATTTTAACTATGAATATTTGATTAATTTGATATCCTATTTGAGTTTGAATTTTATAATTAATCGCTATTTGAGTGTTATATAATAATTTTATTTTCTATAGAAATATAACTAATGTTGGGAAATGATTTGGAAGCAACTTTGTGAAATACTTTATTCTGGTGATTATTATTGGGTCCTTTTTTAAAAAACAAATCCTTTACTTATAGGGAATGACGAAATGATTTTGCGGAATGCTATATTGTTTATCTTTGGGGAGTGATTGCATTCTTTTGGTTTTTGGGTCTGTTGATGTGTTTGAGTCTGTTTTTGTTTTCAAAATTATGCTTCGAGTGACCAGAGACTCTGAACAGGGCTACACACGATTAGGAGAGATCACCAGTTGTATGATATCTAGAAACCTTCTGAAACTCGTTAGATAAGACTTGTACAGCTACAACACTGTTAATCTGATTTTGCAGAGATTTGAGGCTCCTGTTTTTTTCCCAAAAAGAAATAAAGATTTTTTTCCTTCAAGATGACTCATATAATATCTAAAATGTAAAAAAGAAATTCACATTATCCCAAACTTTTTCCCTAAGTAGACACTAGATGACATTGAATCAACTTCAGCTGAAGAAATGAAGAATAAAGAGTAACTTTTTTTAAGCTTCAAAAGTTGTCTGTTAGACTCACTGAAATTTAGATCCACACTACCATGATATTTGTAGGGCACCACCAAAAGAATGATCAGAAGTGCCAACTCCACACCACAGTTGAATAAATACCACTTTCAGAAGATTAATTAATTTCTATTTTTTTTTTTCCTTTAGCTTTTTTTTTCTTCTTCTTCTTCTTCTTTTTCTTCTGATTCCTTTAAAGGTTGGTTTAGCTATTTTAACTATGAATATTTGATTGGTTTGATATTCTATCGGAGTTTGAATTTTATATTTAGTTCCTATTTGATTGTCATATAATAATTTTATTTTCTATAGAAATATAACTGATGTTGGGAAATGATTTGGAAGCAACTTTGTGGGTACTTTATTTTGGTGATTTTTATTGTGTCCTTTTTAAAAAAAAAAAAAAAAAACAAATCCTTTGAAGCTATTCCTGCTGTTTAGCCTATGAATATTTAATTGCTTCGATTCAAAATATGGATAAAATCTTATTGGCTTGTATTTTAGTCTTTACTTATTGAATACTTTTGGTTTTTGGGTCTGTTGGTGTGTTTAAGTCCGTTCTTCTTCTCAAAATTATGCTTCCAGTGTTGTTGCCTTTCTTTGTTTGTCCTAGGTTTTTTTTTTTAATTTTGGAATGCTATCTTGTTTTCCTTTAGGGAATGGTTGAGTTCTCTTGATGTGTCTCATTTAGAGTGGTACTTTTGTTGTTGTTACCTTTTGTTCTTTCTACTGTTAAAAAAAAAAATGCCATAAGATGGTACGAATGTCTTTTGGGGATCCTTGGTGGTTTTAATAATTCTTTTAATGATTTAAAGAATGGAATTATTTTTTATTTGTTTATCTATTTTTCTCCTCTTCTTTTGATATTGTAATGGTAGTGATAGTATGGGGATATTTGTAGTCTGATTGGATTCACTTCTATTTTGTCACCTCTTGTGTCAAGTTTCTGGGTATTTACTGCTTGGTTCTGTTGATTTTAAAGCTTTCACGTGTGCGAAGCTCAAGGTATGTTGGAGGTGTATTAGTATTTGTGTTGTAGTTTATGATTTAGTATTCGAATATTGGTTGAAACTTTGTATTATGTTATATTATGATGGTTGCATGTTCTTGGTTGATATGAAAAGAGGGATGTCTAATTTGCTCAGAGCCCTATAATTTAATGTCCACTCAAGAATCTAATTATAGGTATGATATTTTATATGCACTTGGTTTGATTAGTTTTATGGATCTATCAAACTATTCTTCCAGGGATAGCATATTCAAAGAGTTATTTGAGAATGTGAGCTATAATTTAGGAAACTACTGCAATCGATTGCTACAATTGCTACTCTGGTGTCCTGGTAAATTGTATGACTAGCCACATCTTGGTTGTCATTGTACTTTTGAAACTGATCCATGTCATGCTCAATGTATGGGTGTAGTGCCTAGGTCAACATGGTTGTATCAAATATGTTGTAAAGAATGTTTAGTTGTTAGAGAATACCACTACTTCAAGTCACTGTTGTATGAACAGACAGTATGGAACTATATTTGATAGTTATGCACTTTCTTTTTCTTTTATTTTTTTTCCAGTATTTTTTTGCATCTCACAGATTAATCTTTATGTGCGGTATTCATGTAATACCCTTCACATTTAATTTGTTCCCGTATTTATTTATTTAGTAAAAACATATTTTCATGAAACTTTATATATTGCGACGGGCATATTTTCATGAAACTTCATATATTGCAACGGGCACGTGCAAAATTGTTACTGTATTTATTTATTTAGTAGAAACATATTCATGAAACTTAATATATTGCGACGAACATATTTTCATGAAACTTCATATATTGTAACGAGCATGTGCTTTGGACGTGTCCACCCTCCTAGTAGACTTTATAATGTGCATATGCAGATGGTTTGGTTGTGAAATTTCCAAAGCCCCCTGACCCAACAGAAAATAAATAAATTGGATAGCCTTTATATGTAGGTGGATCCCCTCCTCTTGCACTATTTGTTAGTTCCATGTAAATGAAGTTATTTTGTTTTGTTTTCCATTGCATTTGAAGGCATAAATACATCTACCAAAATGGATAATCACCTCAAATGATTTAAAAAATGCAAGGACATCATATTTAGGGCTGCAAGTTGGGTCATGACTGGATCACCCTAAACTAAAACATCATATTTAGGGATGCAAGTTAGGCCAATACTGGATCACCCTAAACTAAAGAGTTGTCTTGGGGTAGTTCCAGTCATAGTTATTGGTTCACCACTCCTCAATTGCAATGGATATTTTGGTCCCTAATTTGTTTTAATAAGCTGCTGGATTTCTATCAGTTTTGTGATTGGATATTTTGGAATTCATTACATTGAATATATTCTTATTCTTGTGCAGTTATGGCCCGTAGGATTTTGGGAAGGAGGATAACATACTTGAAGCAAGTCAAACTATCATGGGAGATCCAGTAAAAGTTAACCTTCTTTTCAGCATGCCTGACAGTTTGAAGAAAAAATGGGTGGACAAGCTACTTCACTTGACATAGTTATTTGGTTATTTTGGGTTGGTTTAGATTAGGGCTGGCAAAATTGGCCCAGGCCCATCAACCCGCCCAAACCTGCCCAACATTATTGGGTTTGGGTTGGTACAATTTAATAAACGGGTCACCAAATTAAACCCTATAATTGGGTTGGATATGGGTAACCCATTGGGTACCTAACTAATTAAATCCATTTATATGATTTTTGTTTTTAGGTTTGTGACATATACCCATTTAATTAGTACCATGTCTTGACCCATGCCCATATATCATGGGTCGACCCGACCCACCAACCCATATATCATGGGTTGACTTTTTTTAAAAAAAAATGCATATACGCGCCAACAAAAAAAAAAATTAAAATAAAATTACCACATTTAACAATAAAATTTAACATGTCATATATATACAAATCTCGTTTGAGATCTCTCTCTTCAAGTGTCGACCCGACCCGACCCACCAACACATATATCATAGGTTGACCCTTTTTTTTTTTTTAATTAATGCATATAAATGCCAACAAAATAAAATAAAATTGCTACATTTAACAACAAAATTTAACATGCCATATATATATATATATATATATATATATATACAAATCTCGTTTGAGATATCTCTTCATGGGTCGACCCGACCCACCAACCCATGGGTCGACCCGTTTATTTTATTTTATTTTATTTTTTTTAATAACTCATATACACGCCAACAAAGCAAAATAAAATTGCCGCATTTAACAACAAAATTTAACATGTCAAAAAACCTTCAATTTTATATATTTTAACATTCTGCGCTTCTGTGAGGTTAGTTACAGAATATATTTTAAAAAATCGACCGTTGAATAAAATACTCATCTTATGAATGTCATGCCTACCAAAAAACAGGATGATCCAACGGTTGGTTTTTGAAAAAAAATGACTGCAATATTGTGACATTTTGAATAACTGTAAGAATGCAGTTTTTGTTGAAAATTTAAATATGACATGTTAAATTTTGTTGTTAAATGTGGCAATTTTATTTTATTTTGTTGGCGTGTATATGCGTCATATAAAAAATAATAATAAAAAAAATAAAAAATAAAAAACACGGGTCGACCCATGATATATGGGTTGGTGGGTTGGGTCGGGTCGACCCATAAAGAGAAATCTCGAACGAAATTTGTATATATATGACATGTTAAATTTTGTTGTTAAATGCGGCAATTTTATTTTATTGTAAGTTTTTTTTTTTGTTGGCATGTATATGCGTTAAATTATAAACGAGTCGACAAATGATATATGGGTTGGTGGGTCGGGTCGGCTCGATTCATGAAGAAAGATCTCGAACGAGATTTGTATATATATATATATATATATGGCATGTTAAATTTTGTTGTTAAATGTGGCAATTTTATTTTATTTTGTTGGCATGTATATGCGGTAAAAATAAAAAAAAAAAGGGTCGACCCATGATATATGGGTTGGTGGGTTGGGTCGGCTCGACCCATGAAGAAAGATCTCGAACGAGATTTAAATATATATATGACATGTTAAATTTTGTTGTTAATGCGGCAATTTTATTTTATTTTAAGTTTTTTTTGTTGACAAGTATATGCATTAAATTTTTTTTTATTTCTTTTTTTTTAGAAAAACTTCAACCCATGACATATGGGTTCACGGGTCGGGTCGGGATATATGGATATGGGTCTAAATGGGTCAAAACATGGTACCTTAAATGGATCATGTACATTTTGTGGTCCAACCCATTTAGACCCAACCCAAACCCGCCCATTTGCCACCCCTAGTTTAGATGGACATCATTTTGGGTTGATGAAAAAATGGGAACCTTCTTGGATTGATGAATTTGGTTTTGGTTTGGTTTAGATGGAAATAATTTTTGGTTGAACTCTATTTTGTTAGATGAATTTTGGTCTTGCTATAATTGGGGAATGATGGATGGAAATTTTTTTTTGGTGTTGATGAACATCAATATAGTTTGGTTTGAATGTATGGAATTTTTGGTTAAATCTATGCTAAACTCAATCTTTCTATATACAGAAAACTTGTATATATGAATTTTCAAACTTGGTTATAATGTATATTGATTTCATGATTTGAATTTAGTTAGATAAAAATTTGGTCAAGTGAAAGATGAGTTATTTTAAAGAAAATGGGTAAAATTGGAAAATTATACAAAATTTATTTTCATTCCTAGCATTGCCAAACACAAGTAATGGAATGGACACATTCCAACCCATGATTTCAGTTAGCATCCAAACACTTTTAATGGAATGAAAATCTGATTCCATTCCAGGCTACCTTGGAAATGGAATCGGATTCCATTCCATGCTATTTCATTCCCCCTATCCAAACGGGGCCTAAGAGTCCAATATATACTAGCAACAATAATGGTTTATTGTTAGAAATGCTTTAGAATTTGATGCTTCATGCACACATATTGGACTCTGTGATTCAATGTCTATCAATTGGAGGCCTTAAAACCCAATTCGAGTTTAACAAGTGGAAATATGTTCACATTTCAATTGGGGCCAATTACCGGCTGATTTTTATGTTGGTTTCTACCAAAAAATGACGTTTCACTTGAAATTTTAAGACCATGACTACAATGCTATTGGTTATTATGTCTTCGACATTTATTGAATTTTTGTCTAAAAGATAACAACTAATGACCACCTATAAACTCTAGTACCGCGTGTCCTTTTTTCAGTCTTTTTTAATTTATAATTTTTTGGGGTGAAAATCTCTTAGTTAGAAGTAGGCTAAAGAGAATTATCATATTAGAACTGTGCTTTTGCAGTTTGTTGATGAGAAAGTTCAATGGATGCATATAGATGCGCCTGGTCCTATGCGGAACGACAAGAAGCAAGTTGCAACTGGATTTGGCATTTCAACTCTGGTGGAATGGGTTCTGAAGAACTCTTTTTAGTTAAAGCTTGAGATATACACAATTAGAATATGTTAGAATTTTTTTTTTTTTTTTTAGAACACACAAATATAAAACACATACACACAAACTCACGTGTTCGGAATTTTCGTATGCCAATTGGTGTCCTCGGCATATTACGACTTCTTACTTGATTAGCAGTCATGATAAAATGGTATTTAAAAAATAAATTAATAAAAAAAAAAACCTGCAATATTTTTGCCAACTTTATTTATTGCTAAAATTTGTGGAAAAATAGAAAAATAGAAAAATAACATTCATGTCCTTTAAATGGTAGTAGTAGAAGAGATACTGGGAATGCAGGATCAAAAGCAGGCATCTTGAATGACCCTAACACCGATCACCAATGCAAGTAGCAATTACCAATTCTTTGAATGCTGAATCACATACCATGCTTTACAAGTCACTGAAACAACATGATTTCTCAACTGTAAAGCCCACCTGTCAGCGTAAACAACTTACTAAGTTCACCATGAAGCCCCCCTCAAACCCATCAGGGAGAGGAGATACTACCAAACACTAAAAGACAAAGAAGGTAAAAAAAGAAGGCATAAATGATAAGGAGTATTGTTGCACGTTTATCAAATGATTATGCACAAATCTTTTAAATGGGATTAGGTTAATCAATGGTGGCCCCTATCTAATCATCATCTTTAATGCACGCTTAAATCCATTTTTAATAACCATGCCCTTACCCTATCAATTGCATCATGGGTGAGAGAATGTGGCCATCATTTGCAACTTGCTAGTAAAACAACAGACACAAAATGCTAAATTATGAGATTTTGTACCCTTGAGAAAATCTCAGTATCCCCTCTAATCATCAAATATTAATATAAGTGTTAGATTGGGGTTGTCCCTAATATGACAAATTGAGTGTACATGACCATCAATATTTGACCATTCAAATGATGCCCATTAACTAATAAAACAAATATAAAATTTAAAAAAATTAGGTAAGATTTTAAAATTTGAGTCTAAGGAAGGCTTGGGGGAAAAGAGGGATTCAAAATAGTATGATTATAATTCGTGAAAAAAGATGTGCGTGATAAGGAAATAAGAAAAAATATGATCTTTTATAAAACTGAATGGCGAACAAGAATATTTCTGTAATCGATTCTATATAATCAAGCAGAATCGAACATCTTGAAAATTTGATCGAGTTGAGTACATATATACGTATAATTTTATTGCCTTATGTTTTGTTACTATAATTAATTAAGCTCATATTTACTAGTTTAAGAATTGGGCAGCATAGAAAATAGAACCCGATTTAAAAAATTAATTAAATTAAGCTACTAAACTTAATTATGTATTCTAATGATACTTAAAGAAACTAATTTAATATTGATTGGTCAAATATAATGTGATTGATTGGAATGCATGATGTGACAACTTAGGGTTGATAATTGGGGATTATGTATAAAATTGGTGATTTTATATTATATTGAAGGTTGGGGATTATGTGATAAATTGGGTATCATGTGTTAAATATAGGGGGACATTGAATGACATGCATGATGTGGCAAATTGGAATTGGGAATTATTAGAAAAGTTGGGGGTTGTGTCTAAATTTGGGGATTGGGGATTGTGTTTAATTTTGGGGATTATGTGTAAACATGGTGATTCTGTGCAAATATGGGTATTGGGGATTCTATGATAAATTGGGTATTCCGTCAGAAATTGAGGATTGGGGACTCTGCAAAAAATTGGGGATTGCTTATAAAATTTGGGATTACGTGTTAAATTGGTGATTATGTGTAATAATTTTTGTAATTAAAAAATTCGGGGGACATTGAATGGCCAGCATTAAATGTTGAAGTGACATAAAGTGGATTGGATATTCTTAACAATATTGGTGATTGTTAGATAAATTGGGGATTGGGGATTCTGTTTATTTTTGGGGATTCTATATAAAATTGGTGATTCTGTACAAAATTGGTCAAACTTCAATTTTATGGGTAATTTAGTCCAAAAAAATAGTAATAGGTGTATATTCGTAATTAGTTTTGGATCGGGTTCGTAGGCGTAATATTTTGAAAACTCAGGATTATTCATGGAAATTGCCCTTAAAATTTTTAGGCTCAATTTGAGAAACAAATGCAATATGGTTACAAGTATCTTTAAGAGAAGAACAAGTACTTACCTTGTATGAAGGATCACCAATCACTTGATCAATTGGATGATTCTTCATAAATCTCCAAGCTTTTGGCAATTCTTGCAACTCTTGCAAGTCTTGAGGTTCACTTGAGGGTTCACCTTCTTCAATTGGAGGGTCTTCCTTTGGTTCCTCTTGAGGTGCAACATTTGTTGAAGAATCACTAATGTTAAGCTTGTCAAGCTCTTCATTAGTATTAGATAACAATTTGCTATTTTCATCATCTTCAACAATATCCTTGGAAACAAATGGATTAGATTCATCAAATACAACATGAATAGATTCTTGCACGGTTAAAGTATGTCTATTGTAAACACGATTTGCTTTACTATTAGTTGAATAACTAATAAATATATCCACATCGGATTTAGACTCAAATTTAGCAAGATAATCTTTACCATTCAAAATAAAACATTTGGATACAAAAACTTTGAAGTAACCAATATTTGGTTTTCGACATTTCCATAGCTCATATGGGGTTTTGGCTAGGATGAGTCTAATAACCACTCTATTTCCCACATAGCAAGCGGTGTTAACCGCTTCCGCCCAAAAGGTTCTAGGAAGTTTATGTTCATTAAGCATGGTTCTACCCATCTATTGTAATGAATGATTCTTCATTTCAACCACTCCATTTTGTTGTGGAGTTCTTGGGGCCGAAAAATTATGTGAGTATCCTTGTGCATCACAAAAATTTTCGATGCCTTGATTCTTAAACTCTCTACCTCTATCACTTCTCACACTAATGATAGAATGGCCTTGTTCTTTTTCAAGTCTTTTACAAAGTTTTATAAATTCGCCACATGTATCACTTTTGTGAGCAAGAAATAGAACCCAAGTATACCTTGAGTAATCATCAACTAAGACAAATGCATAGAGTTTACCACCATGACTAGCTACATCATTAGGTCCAAACAAATCTAGATGTAACAATTCCAAAGGCCTAGATGTAGAGATATGCGCTTTGGTTTTAAAACTAGTTTTGATTTGTTTTCCAAATTAGCATGCATCACAAATTTTGTCTTTTGAAAAATTAGCTTTGGGCAAGCCTACAACAATATCATTTCTAGAAAGCTTTTGAAGTAAATTCATATTAGCATGCCCAAGCCTTCTATGCCATAGCCAATTTGCATCTTGTAAAGCGGAAAGACATGTTACATCTTAAGATATTAAATCATCAAAACAAGTGATATACACATTTCCGAAACGTTTAGCAATAAGGATATTGATTTTGTTTTTATCCAAAACATTGCAAGAATTTGAAGTAAAATTTACATTATAGCCATTATCACACAATTGACTAATGCTAAGCAAATTATGCTTTAAATCTCTAACAAGCAAAGGAACCATTACCAATTTTACCTTTACCAATGATTTTGCCTTAGTATCATCACAAAAGGTTACAAATCCACCATCTTTGAGAGTAAGGAAGATGAATTTATCTTTGTCACCAGTCAAATGCCATGAGCATTCACTATCCAAATACCATCGATCCTTCTTGTTAATGGATTTCAAGCATACCTACAAAAATAATGCAATTGAACTATTGGTATCCAAAACTTTTGGGTCCTATAAGGTTAGGATTCTCAATCTATTAAGCTCGTTCATAGTAATAGTCTTAGGCTCAAATGATTTCTTGGATGAAGGTTCCCTTTTAATCCAAGCTACCATTTTGCCAAGTCCTTTTTTACCTCTAAATGGACATTTGAATGTGACATGCCCTTTTCTCTCACAATAATGACAAATAGCATTAGGATTTTGTTTAACAACATGTTAATGAGAATAAGGTTTTGGTTTTGGTTTCTTGGTGTCCACTTTCATTGAGGCTTTAACAAATAAGTCAAAATAGTGTGAAGACTTTTTAGAGTTGATGTTTAACACATAACTCAATCCTTCCTTGTTTAGCCCAACTCTTTGAGCACCAAGTAACATATCAAAGTTTTCATTTCCACTTGTAAATTTGTAAATAATTTTGTTTAAGTCTTCAACTTTGGATTTTAAAAGTTTGTTTTCATTTTCCAAAGTGGAAGAATCAATTGAAGATTTTGAAGAGGACGGAAGGTTTCTCAAGGTCTTAATCTCATTTCTTTGTTTTTCATTCATCAAAGTCAATTTAGAATTTTCATTAACTAATGCTAATTTCTCATTCTTAAGGGTTGAGAGACTTTTCTTTAAAAATTCAAGTTCCTTCTTTAAAACACAATTTTTATCATAAAATAGTTTACTCAAAATTTGAAAGTCCTCTAAGGATAAGTCACATTCATCATCACAAGTAGAAATAGAATTTACATCATTGTCTTCATCATCATTTGCCATAAAGCATGATTCCTCAATGTTGTCAAATAATCAAAAATTAGCCGTCTCCTCTTGGGTGATATCTTCATCACTCTTTGCATCCTCAAGGATGTCATCCCATGTAGTGGTGGTGGCTGCTATTGCCTTTCCTTTGCCTTTTTGATCATTTCTTGAGGAATTAAAATTGTTGTTGTTGGAGGAGGTGTTCTTGCTAGGACAATTTGCAATGGTGTGGCCAAAATTCTTGCAATTGAAGCATCTACCATGATTGGCTTTGACGAATCTCTCACTGCCTTGTCTTAATTGGTTATTCTTCATCCTTAGGAAGGATTGAAATTGCCTAGTGATAAGAGCCATATCATCATCATCATCATTGTTGGTGAAGTCATCATCATCATTCCCTTCAAGAATAGAGGATTGAAGAGCAATAGTGCTCTTCACTTGACCATTGTCCTTCTCACTTTGAATTGCCTCATTCTCCTTTTTCATAGTCGTTTCATGGGTGATGAGGGAGCCTAGAAGCTCATCAATGTCAATTTCCTCAATGTCCCTAGCTTCTTGAATGACAGTGATCTTAGGACTCCATAAAGGTGAAAGAACTAGAAGGATCTTAGACACAACATCATCATTAGGAATAACTTTGCCTAATGCTTGCAATTCATTCAAGAGGTTAGTGAAACAAGTAAACATATCTCTAACATTTTCGCCTTTAATCATTTTAAATATTTCATAGTCTTGTCTAAGCATGAGGACTTTGGAATATTTAACTTGTTTGGTACCTTCATAAGTGACTTCAAGTTTTCTCCAAATTTCTTGTGTGGTAGCACATGATGAAACTCTATTGTATTCACTAACATTAATAGCACAATACAATACGGTTTTTGCTTTAGAATTAATTTGGATAACTTTTATGTCATCTTTGGTCCAATCATCCATGGTTTTGGGAACAAGTTGCCATTCGGCATCCTTTTTGAAAACATGTTGAGTGCCTTTCATTATAACTTTCCAAATCCTCATATCATAAGACTCAATCTAATTTTGCATTTTATTTTTCCAAAATTCATAGTTTTCACCATCAAAAATGGATATCTATCGGGGTTGGTTCCCATTTGATTTGCCATTGATCTTTACCTCAACAAATTTGAAAAATAATGAGCACTTGCTCTGATACCAATTGTTGGCCCAAAATATACTCTAGAGGGGATGAATAGAGTATAGGCAAATAAAAAATCTTTCAAAAATGGGATACAATATTTTGAAATCTTTGAACTTAGAATAACAAGAATGCAATATCAGATTTCACAATAACTCAATAAAATAAGTAACTAATAAATAACTTGAAATGAAGAGATTTAGTTAGAGAGATTCAAATACAACGATTTACGTGGTTCGGTCTCCGCCTAAATCTATGCCTCAAGAACTCCGTCGAAAGGTTTAATCGACTATCAACACTCCTTCAAGGTGGAGAAACCTTTACACTTGCCTTCTTTCAAGGTGGAAGACAACTCACCCACAAGAGTTCTCAAAATCCTTAAAACTCACAATAAATATAAGATGAATGGAGAGTAATACAATAAATTCTTCACAAAACTGATTTGTAATAAATACAAGATGAACAAATGATCTCACAAATGCTTAACAACTAGCTCAAATTTTTCTCAAAGAGAAGCAATGAATGAAGAGAGTTTGATAGTAATAGCTTCAATAAATGATAATGAATAATGTAGATGTTTCATAAATGAGAGCCAAGCCACTATATATAGAGAACTAGGGCCAAAATGGCCGCTTGAAATCTTTAAAGTCAGATTGGAGAAGATTAGGGTGGTTGGGGCTCATTTAATGCTTGATTAGCCATAAAAGAGAAAGAGCCATTTTGAAGTTGCAGAACCATTAGTCGACTAGGATAAGGTAGTTAGTCGACTAACAAGTCATTTTTCAAAAGGTTTTGGCTTCCCAGGCTCGATTAGTCGACTAGGCATTAAGGGTTAGTCAACTAAATAAGCTAAAATAAGTTTGAACAAAATCTGGGTTTGTTAGTCAACTAGGAACAAATGTATTAGTCGACTGGCAACTTAAAATCACTTTGGGAAATTTTCTCCGGGATTGATTAGTCGACTAGCTAAGGGGTCATTAGTCCACTAGCAATTTTTGCAACTCAAACATGGCTACTAACCTTCCATTAGTCGACTAGTCAAATAAGGTTAATTGACTAGAAAACTATTAGTCGACTAGACCAGGGTACTTAGTCGACTAACTTAGAATTTCTCAAAACACTGCTTCTGTACTTCACTTAGTCGACTAGGACTAAATGGTTAGTCGACTAATAAAAGTTGCAATGTCAATATTTCGAAATTCTTAAGTCAAAATCGACATAAAACACTTGGGCAAGTGTAGACATCCATTTTTTACCATGAGTATGGTCATTAATGGTTGCCTGTGATTAGAGGTGAAATAGGGTGTTAAAACCCTAAGTTCTCAGTTTTACCCTTTATGGGTAGTTAGTTAGAGGTCATCATCGCATGTAGGTTTTTAGGTCAGATTCAGTCGATTCTTTTTGTATTAGGTCTTTAGAGAGCATAGGAACATCCCTACAAAATTCCATGGCATTCTGAGCCAGGCTTGATAGAAAATAAGACCTTTTGTGACTTGAAGGGCCGTACTGTCCTTTGAATCACAAAAGCCTTGAATAACTGTCGATCTTGTCTCGAATGGTCTCGAGACTTTGGTATATATATGTAAAGTGTGTTTGGTAGTTAAGTTGATCAGTGGCAAGGTCTGTTGAGCCTTTTGGCTCATGTTTGGCTCTTGAGGCCCAAAAGGCCCTTTCAAGCCCAGATTAGGGTTTCAACCGGAAATGACAAGGATTCTATCTTTTTATCAAAACAAAGCCTTCAGAGGCTTCAAAACACTTTCTTAAGACATTTTAAAACTTGTTTCGAGAAGAAGAAATGATTTCGAGAGCAATCGGTTAGCAGATTTTAAAGCCCCAATTTGGGCCCGGCAGGCCCTAAACAGCTAATCGGTCGAATTTTCCCAAAAAAATTTGACTTTAGTCAATAAATTTTCACTTCAAACACTTCTTAAAACATGGAGAATCGAATCACGATCGTTTCGGCTCTTGAATCATCAAATTTGGACTTAAAACGGGCCCGAAAAGCTGAAAAAAGTCGAAACCGGATCGAAACAGGCTGAGACAGGCCCACATAGGGCAAATTTGGGATCAAGACTCGATGACCGTCCACCTAGGGACGGCCAACCGTCCATGAGGGATGGCCAACCATCCTAGGATGGATGGTCAACAACCCCAATAGCCAATAACTGCTAATTCTCAGTGATTTTTTCTGCCCGGGACTCTTCCAAGCCTTGCCATGTGTCCAGTTCGGCGGTGGAGACTTTGGGATGAGTTTGAACAACTTGGAAGGCTGGTTTAGAGCCCTTGGATCATTCCTAAGAGATTTAAACTCAACCGTTGATCAAATTCAGGCTTCCCTATAAATAGAGAGCTCTGAAATCAGTTTTAAGAGATACAATTAGCTTTAAAGAGTTAAGCTTGGAGAGTAGAGGCTTAAGCAATTGCACAAGCTTCCTCCATAGAACTCTAGCTATATTTTTGAGGCCCTTGGAGTCCTTGGAGTTTGAAGAGAAGGCTTGGAGTTAGTGGGAATGAAGCAAAGAAAGAGGTTAGTAGAGTTATGTAGTTTAAAGTTTTCTTGTATTCTTTTCTTCTTCTTCTTCTTCTTCTTATTCTCTTCTTCTTTTGTGATCATGGTAGATTAGGATTAGTATGCATGATAGGATAGTTTATTTATTAGTATGCATAATAAGGATTAGTTTTAGGATGCATGATTAGGATAGAAGTCTTGGCATATTTTTTTCCTCTTCTTTTTCTTTTCTTATATGATTATAGATTAGGTTTTTTTTATATGTTAGTATGCATAATAGGAATTACTTTAATACATGTTTAAGTCTCTTAGGTTAGTAATCATGTTAGGATAGTTTATGCAAAATAATCACATGCTAGTATTTTTAGGATGAATTTGTATTGTTCATATTAGGTTTGTTAGTTAATTTTTATCTCTTAAAGTGTGCTTAAAATGCCAATTGAGTTCGAGGGAGCATGCAAAAGGTAAGACTCTACCCTTGTGCTTATTTCTTATGAATAAAGTGTTGTTTTCAAGCATATTGTATGGGATAAATTAGCATATCATACTAGGTTGCATATTAGGTCATTTACACTTCTTTTATTTATTTATTTTATGGGTTCTAAACCCACTCTTTGGTTGCATACAAATTAATCTGTCCAACATTTAAAGTGACCTTAAAGTGGATCAAAACTCACTTTTTTAGGCCCAAACTAACATAGAAACATGCCTAGGTTTCCATAGCCAACTTAGATTGCATTTAGGACATTTTCATGCATTGTTTACATACTTGGTTGCATTTTTTATTTATTGTCTAGAATTTTCCAGCATGCATAATATTAGCATAATAGGTGTTTAGACTAACCTAGGACTAGCTAGAAACCCTAGGATTAGGGGGGTCACTTGACCCCACTTAGGACTCTTCTTTGTTGTAAGAATTAAAATAAGAATAGAGTTCTATTTTACCTAGGAATCTACTTCGAGAACAAGTCTAAAAAATAATTTTGAAAGAATTCAAAATGGAATGAAATTTCATCTCTCATAACAAATGTTTTGATCAAACTCAAACTCTCGAAGCTAGAGTCCAAGATAAGATAGAACCTCTACTATTATGTGGTTTATTACAATAGGAGAGTCCTATGTAATCGAACTACGTGGACTTTGATCTTTATCAAGAAATTGGTAAGGTACGTAGGCAGTCAATAGGGCGCAAGTCCAATCTTAGGCTGACTTTGAGTCTCCTAAGGTCTTTAGGATTGTGTATACTTTTGTACTATCTATTATTATTATTATTATATATTATTATTCATATTTTATGGTTGATTAGATAAATAGCATTGTTGTGATAAGATTTTTACAAAGCCCAAACTTAATTAGGAGACCTTTAATTAGGGTGAGGTGGGTGCCTACAAGGAGTTCCTTGGAATCTTCCCACTTCGTAACCTAGCCCCCGAATCCAACTTTGATTTAAAAACCATGCTTTTCCAAAATATGGGGTCAATGTTTTATTGAAAATAAAACTACTTTTTGTGGTTTCCTTGTGCCCTAAAAATAAGGTGGCGACTCCCAGTTTTTTTACAAACTCTCATCTTTTTTTTTTTAAATCCTAATCTTGAGTGGATAATAGAGAAGGATAAATGTGGATAATAGAGAAGAATAATAGAGAAATATAAATCGAGACGGATAATGAATAATCCACAATCCACTCAAAACCTCAAAGTGAACGAGAGGCCTCCCGATCCCTCGGGATATTCAGGTTGGCTGGTTCACAGATTGGCGACTCCGCTGGGGATGTCGAGGGCTAAACTCCAATTAATTTTAGGCTTTTCAATTTCTTAATTAATAAAATCAATCACTTGCATTTGTATGACTGTGTGACTTTAATTTCTGCATTGTGTGCGCATTGAATCTACATGTTTAGGGATATGTCCTCAAAGAGTCAAGGTGCCTAATGAAGGCTAGTACCCTATAGGTTCATGAGCTTAGGCTTGTGGAAGTGTTACGCTGCCCAGATAGTGGTATTGATTTGTAAGTCTTAGGAGAAGACGTGAGACGCGAGACGCGAGACGTGAGATGTGAGATGTGAGACTGGGCTTTAGGCCCATGTCCTTTGGATAGAACATTTAGATCCGCTGTGAGTTTGAGATGTGGGTTTTAGGCCCATGTCAATTGGATAGAAGATATAAGCCTGTGGTAAGATTGAGATGTGAACTGTGAGAATGAGATTCGTACTTAAGCCCTACGCTTATTTTCATAAGATTGAGATGTGAGCTGTGAGAATGAGATTCGTGCTTAGGCCTTAGGCCCATTTTCATAAGATAGAATGTGGGAGAATAAGATTGATGTGTAGGCTCTGGGACTATACTTTCGTGAGTACGTGAGATTGTCATTTTTCATTATTTTTCACACTAGAAGCTCTCAATTGATTCAAACCCTTTCTCGTTTCTTTCCTAGCATTCTGGCTTGGCGTCGTGATTCTAGAGGTCGGTTGTTTAAGAGTCTACCTGTTGATTCAAAGATGTCTAGTAATGAAGATCATACCCCTACCACCGTTGGAACTAATGGAAAGACGACTGATGAGAAGATCGAGGCACTCTTAAAAGTGGTCCAAGAGTTAGTTCATCAGAAAGAAGACGAGGATAAGATGCGAGCCCGTACTAATCCTCTATTTGAAAATGTCGATGATGAAGAATGTTTCCTCAGGCCAAAGATAGTTGCTAAACCCACCAAGTCTGGTACAAAATTCATTCAGACTGTTGATCTAGATAAGGAATCTAAGCCTAAGGCCCCTGCCTTCTTTTCCACTGAGCCCATATTGTTAAGTAGTAAAGTGGAAGCCCTGAAAAAAGCCTTGAAAGATATTAGGAAGTCTGGTGGACATGTTTTCGTTATCTCTGTTCCCTAAAGCCCGTATGCCCACTCATTTCAGAATGCTCGAGTTAGAGAAGTTTGATGGAATGGGTTGTCCTAAGACCCATCTAAAGATGTACATAAGAGCCATGCACCCGCGATGGGCTGACGATGACTTGCTAGCCTAAATGTTCCATGAGACACTGGCTGGATCTGCTCTGAAATGGTTTTTATCACTAGATGAGTCTAGAATGAAGACATGGGAAGATGTATGCATTGAGTTCAGCAATCATTACAGGTATAACACAGAAGTTGATGTCACTAGAAAGGACTTGGAGACTACAAAACAGGAATCAAGGGAAACTTTCTCTGCTTTCCTCACCCGATGGAGAGCCAAGGCTTCTAAAATGGCTAACCATCCTGAGGAAGAAGAACAAATCCGCATGATAGTGAAGAACTTGCTCCCAGTTTATCATAAGCACATGTTTTTCCAATATCTTCCAAATTTCTGAGCTTTGGTTGCTGCTGGCACCCAAGTGGAGGACGCTCTAGCCAATGGAGCTCTCCGAACCGATGAACCCTACAAGAACAATGGGGAGGCTACCGAAGTCAATGCCATATCTCAACCTGCTCCATTTACCCAACCATTTTCCTTAGGAAATAAACCATCTAGAAAATTCACCGAACTTTATATGCCATTGGAAAAAGTCTTTGAGAAATTAAAAGCTCGAGGCTTGCTCCAACCTTTAGAGCCCAGACCTACACCCAACCCATTACCCAAGAACTACAATGAAAATGAATATTGCCATTTCCATCAATCCAAAGGCCATACTACCAACCGTTGCTTCCGTCTCCGCCATGAAGTCCAAGACCTCATAGATAACAAAACCATTTCCTTACCTTCTCAACCCAATGTTACCCAAAATCTACTTCCTACCCTTGCAGTCCCACCACCAGCAAATATCAATGTTATCCATGCCGACCCTTATGTCCACTGTGAGCCTATCCACCCTCACTCTTCATTCCCTAGTTCCATAATTGAGATGTTTCATCACTGTCAGGCCCGTGGGTTCATTACCCCGTACAAGCCAAGATCCAAAAAGCTTTACTACCAATACCATGCCACTTCTAGCCACGACACGGAATCTTGTGATACATTGCGGAATATAGTACAAGGGTTCATTGATCAAGGTTTAATTGAAATCCCTCAACCTTTCACTAGTCCAAGGGGGCTTTATCGTTAATGGAGACAGTTTGAGAAAGATACATTTCTGGGTTTTAGTTTGAATAGGGAGTCTCGCAAAGTGGATCAGTCATCAAAGAATAGTACTAGTCAGTGGGCTCTCAAAGAAAGGTTTGAAGCCAGAGATCCTTGTGTAGATTTGTTGACAGAAAGAAATGGGAGGTTTAGTTTCTACGTTCTCTACCCTGAAGATTCTTGTGAAGCTAAGATGGAAAAGGTTGAACCCATTAGACCTAAGGCTGGAGCCAAGAAAGCCTTCTCAAAGACTGGGACTAGTCAATGGGAGTTGCGAAAAAGATACGAGGCCGGAGATCCCGAAGTGGGTCTGTTTGGGGAACCTAGCGGAAAGTTCGACTTCTATGTCCTTTACCCCAAAATGAAGAAGCCCACCTTCGAAGAACACATTGTTCCTCCTGGTTGGGGTGATAACCCTGACTCACTTAAAGAAGACGTTCCTGTGGCTCAGGTTGAACCCGAAGATCCAAATCTCATCCGTTTTGAGAAAACTAGCTAGAGTATCTTTAAGAAGTATTTCATAACCAAGGTCACCGATATAAATGGGGAAACCCATTACCGAACTGTCTATCCAAGGCAACCATGGGTCACCCAATGTTTCAGATCAAGTTCGACTTCTGCCGAGTCTACCATAGATGATGGGTCAGAGAATGAGATTGATATCATAGAGTGGGAAGATTTGATGAACACACCCGAGGAGATAGTAGATATTTGGGCCAGTGATGAGGACCATGTCACTAGAGGAGGTCGTCATTTTAAGCCCGCCAACTTGGAATCCGATAATCCTTTGGGAGAGTTGGAAAAATCCCAACGTACTGAGGTTCAAGAAGAAGAGGAAGAGATACCGAAATAGCTTAAGCGAACTCAAGCCAATATCACTATTTAGGGACTTTTAATGGCTTCTCAAAAGCACAGGCAGACAGTACTCAGGCTACTCAACCAAGTTCAGATTCTCATCGATCCCTCACCCGAGGGTTTAGTCAGTTTGGTCAGTTCAGTTCAGCATGGGCAGTCGATATCCTTCACAGAGTCAGACCTTCCAAAGAAAGAACCTCATCATTTGCAAGCTTTGTATGTCACGGTGGATACTATGAGCAAGAGAATTCCTACAGTGTTAATAGATAATGGGTCAGCCCTGAATATATGTCCTTTCAGCACCGCCACATTCCATGGGCATTGAACCGTCAGAATTCAAGCCGTCAGGGCAAACTGTGAGAGCATATGATAACAATCGAAGAGAAGTAGTTGGCATGGTCACTTTATCTGTAGTTATTGGGCATATAGAGTTCCAAGTCGATTTCCAAGTACTAGACGTACCTGCTTGTTTCAATCTTTTACTTGGTAGGCCTTGGATCCATCCAATTGGGGCTGTACCTTCTTCCCTCCACCAAAAAGTTAAGTTCCCTTACAAAGGCTCGGTGGTGACATTAAAGGGAGATTCTGAGATCACTCATACTTGTGTACCTATCTGTGAGATCAAGCCTAAAATTGAAGAAGTACCATTGACAGGCTTTGAATACATACAGTGTGTAGATGTTGAATCTGGATGTAAAGAGAAAATGGTGCTAGACTATAGTCCATATGGGAATATGCAAGTAGGTCAGATCATGAAAAATATGGGCTTCTTTCTAGGAATGGGCTTAGGTCGTCGTCATCAAGACACGCCTGGTCCCATTGAGTATCCCTCAGTAATCTACCCTTTCAGATTGGGCTATCGAAGTACCGAAGTTGACAGAAAAGAGATGACACAGAAAAAAAGAGAAAGACAATTGGCTAAAGAAGAAGGGCGGGCTCCTAACCTCACTCTGAAACCTTACCGGCCCACTTTAAATGGGGCTTTTGTCAAAGAAGGGGATGATTTCCCTTATTGCGGGTTCCCCGAGCCCATTTACCTTGAAGATCAGAAAGCTAGAGTTCCTGGTTTTGAAATCTTCTTCAACACACCATTACATCTCTCTCCAACTACCATCATGGCTAAAGAACATACAGAGTTTGACTGGGTCGACCATATTGATGAAGTCTCCATAGGGGCCATGTTCAAAGAGATTGCCTGCATCGAAGAGCATGTTCATGAACCCGATCCTATCCACCTCATTGAAGATACCACCAGTCCATTGACCAACTGGAGCTTTGAGTATGAGCCTCGAGTTGAAGACTCAGTCGCGAAAGATTCATTACCATCAGATGATAGCTTGTAGGATTTCTATACTTTCTTTCCATAAGATTGTAGAATAAGACTCTTGTTTTTCCTTTTCAATAAAATCATCCCTCCTCTGTTAGGAGGCGAATGATAGCTTAGTTTGTGTTATCCCATTTTTTTTTATTAGTAAAATTTTCATTTTCTTCATTCTTCTCATTTGCAGTTTGTTTCTCCTTTCTTCTATGGGTATATATGGCATGAACATAAATCCTAGAGAGGATGTTCCCCTTGAGTTTGAACAATGAAAGGAAGTGGAACATGCTCGACCTAATGTGGATGAATTAATATCAGTTAATTTAGGATCCGATGAATCGCTTAAGATAATTAACATTAGGGCAACTCTATCACCACAAGAACAAGAAAAATTGGTAGGATTGTTGAAAGAAAACATAGAAGTATTTGCATGGTCATACAAGGATATGCCAGGAATAGACACCGACATAGTACAACACTTTATTCCCACTAATCCGGGGTTTAAACCAGTTAAGCAAAAGTTGATGAGAATGAAGCCGAAGTGGGCACTGAAGATCAAGGATGAAGTAGTGAAGCAGATGAACGCTGGATTTCTCCAAATAGTAGAGTACCCCGAATGGTTAGCCAATATTGTACCAGTACCTAAGAAGGATGGGAAAGTTAGAATGTGTGTAGACTTCCAAGATTTGAACAAGGTATGCCCTAAAGTTGACTTCCCATTGCCACACATAGATATCCTGGTAGATAGTACCGCCGGTCATACACTATTATCCTTTATGGATGGGTTCTCAGGTTATAATCAGATAAAGATGGCCCCTCTAGATATGGAGAAAACCTCCTTCATCACTCAATGGGGGACCTTCTGTTATCGAGTTATGCCATTTGGCTTAAAGAACGCCGGTTCTACCTATCAGAGAATGGCAACCACCTTATTACATGATATGATTCATAAGGAAGTGGAACTGTATGTGGATGATATGATCGTGAAGTCTAAGGATTGAGAAGGCCATTTTGAGGCTCTAGGCAAGTTCCTTCAAAGAATTAAGCAATATAACCTGAGATTGAATCCCCAAAAGTGCACATTCGGAGTAACTGGGGGAAGTTGTTGGGATTTATGATCACTCAGAAAGGAATAGAGGTCGACCCGAGAAAGATTAAAGCCATCACGGAGATGCTGCCGCCAAAGACAAAAAAAGAGATTCGAGGATTCTTAGGCAAAGTTCAGTTTATCAGTCGATTCATAGCACAGCTGACCATGATTTGTGAGCCCATCTTCAAGCTTCTTAAGAAGGATGTGCCCACGAAGTGGAATGACGCGTGCCAAGAGGCCTTTGAAACCATCAAGAGGTATTTGAGCAACCCACCAACATTAGTTCCCCCGCGGCAAGGTGAGCCTTTGCTACTTTATCTAGCACTCACTGAAACTGCAATGGGAGCTATTGATTACACCATAATATTACATTCTTTTATTGCATTATTCCCATCATTTTGTATATACTTGAGCCATTTATACTTGTAAATAGGTGCGTTTGACTCTTTTGTTGTTTTTGAGCCCTTGCAGGTTGAATGCACTAAAATGGATGGTTTTTGCATGCAAAGTGAGAGCTTCGAGTCAAGCCTTGGAAGTCTTCAAAGGTCATGGGACTTATAGGACATACTTCTAAGTGTGTCTAGATGCCACATATCAAATTTCAAAGCTAAATGCCAAGTGGTTTGGGAGATATGGGCAAACGAAGTCATGAAGTGCAAAAAGCGACCAATTTGGACATTTTGGAAAACCTGTTTCTCTCCAGATTGAATTGGACAATGAGACCACCATGGTTGGAAAGAAGACTTCTCAAGCTTCGCGTGCATATAAAGAACGTCCAAATCCGACTCCGGATGAGAGAGATATGACCATTTGAAGTCGGAGGCTTTCGCAAGGCATTTTTAGAGCATTTTGGGAAATTTTGTATAAAGGGTACCGGTACCCCCTAAAGAGGTACCGGTACCCCCTTTGCAGTACCTAAAGGTACTGGTACCCATTCTAGAGAATTCACCCGGGTTGCTTGGAATTTGCCCTTTTTGCAAGGGCACTCTTGTCCTTTGGTCCCCATGTTTTGTAGCCCTAATGGGGGGTTTTTAATGGACTTTCTCAACTGTAACAACTCTCTCTAACCTTGTCTCTTTCTCTCTTCTCTTGTTCTTAGTTAGTCTCTTAGGTTAGTTTAGGTTTTTCTCTTAGTTTTAGGAGTAGATTAGTTTTACTTTTAGTTTTCCTTCAAGTTTATGTAATGTATCTTAGTTCTTAGCTTGTAAAACTTTGTATTCCATCTTATTCAATAGAATAGCATTTATTTCAATGTTTCTTGCATTTCTTGTTCATCTTTGTGCATTTTTCATCTTCCATGTCTAGCTAAACATCAAGAAGGTGAGTTCTATGGTGGATTTCCCATCCAAACCCTAGGTAAATTGTATTTTCTCATTTCTTGAACCTTAATGTTTATGAAATGATGTTTGATCCTCTCTTATCTTGTGAACACTTGTGGTGTCATATTCATGATCATTATATGACTTGTTATGTTTGGTTATTGAGCACATATGCATGCCACATGTTTGTTAAAATGCCTCATCATCTTTTGAACCCTTGTAGTATCATATTCATGACCATTGCATGACTTGTTATGTTTGGTTATTGAGCACATATGCACGCCACATGTTTGCTAAAATGTCAAAGAGAGTGTTGGGTTTTATTCCATCATTTTGGGTTACTCAATTGAGCTTTTATTGCTGAATCTTCCATCAAAGACCATTCTTCAATGGATCCGAGATGAGAATTCATTTCTAAATGCTTTTAAAGTTAAATCCCCCATCGAAGACCATTCTTCAATGGATCTTAGATGTGAATCATTATGAGAAATACTTGTACCAAAGGTTTGGAAGGAATGAATCCATAGGACCCATCCTCTTCACTTAATTAGTTTTCATTTGCAATTTGCCATCAATTTGGCACAAACAACTCAACAACAATCAACCCCCATGATTTTACACTTTCTTTTACATTCTTTGGTTATCAACACCTAAGTATCATTTGGACCTGTTCCACTCCCTGTGGATATGACCTAGGGACTCCCTAGTATTTATTGCTTGACGACCGGTGGATTCCTACGCTTGGGATTCTATTGCGCACTTCAAATTTTTAGTTCAAGCAGCTATGTTAGCTCAGTATCTACCAGAATCTCGAAGGGAGAGTGCTGTGTACTATTTGAGTAAGAAGATGACCGACTATGAGGTTAAGTACGATGCATTGGAGAAGACATGTGTGGCATTGGTGTGGGTTACCCAAAAGCTCCGCCATTACATGCTGCCTTTTCAAGTACAACTAATTAGTCGTATGGACCCCCTAAAGTACTTATTGGAGAAGCCAGTATTATCCTATAGGACAGCCCGTTGGTTATTGCTGTTATCAGAGTTCGACATTCAATATGTGGTGCAGAAATCGGTGAAAGGGAGAGCGGTGGCAGAGTTTCTAGCATAGCATCCATCGTCAGTAGAAAGACCGTATGAGTACCATTTCCCCGACGAAGAGATTCTAGAAGTATGTAAGGAGCCTTGGAAAGTTTTCTTTGACGGGGCTCATAATAAGAGAGGATGTGGAATAGGCGTATTGTTAGTCACACTGGAGAATAACTTGATACCATTATCTGTCAGGTTATCCTTCGATGCCACTAATAATATAGCCGAATATAAAGCCTGTATCCTAGCATTGGAAGCTGCCTTGGAGTTGGGTGTGAAAGAATTAGAAGTATACGGGGATTCCGTCCTGATTATATGCTTGACTAGAGGAGAATGAAAGACTCGGGATAAGAAGTTGCTACCTTACCATGAATATCTAGAGGCCTTGGTGAAAGAATTCTGTCGAATCGACTTCTTTTATCTGTCTAGGTTAAAGAATAAGTTTGCAGATGCCTTAGCCACTCTAGCATCCATGGTAGATATCCCTAAAGATGAAGGTGTAACTCCTCTCATCATCGAGTCACGGGAAGAGCCAACATACTGTTGTGTTATACAAGAAGAGGAGCTGAATGATGGAAAGCCATGGTACTATGACATCCAACAGTTTGTAGAAAAAGGAGAGTATCCGAAAGAGGCGTCATCCGTAGACAGAAAGACCATAAGGAGGTTAGCCAGCCAATATATTCTGTGTGGGGGGAAGCTATACCGGAGATCACACGATGGAGTGCATCTGTTGTGCATCAATGAACAAGAAGCTGAAAGAATAGTGTTGGAAGTACATAAAGGGGCTGGAGCTCCGCATATGAATGGATACATGTTAGCTAAGAAGATCGTGAGACTAGGGTATTATTGGTCAACCATGGAGAGGGATTGCCATCTACATGTTAAGAAGTGTTATAAATGTCAAGTGTTTGCAAGTGGAAAGCATCAACCTTCGATGCCACTCACTACCATGTCTTCGCCATGGCCATTTGCAACATGGGGCATTGATATCATTGGCAAAGTAACCCCCGCAGCATCGAATGGACACGAGTACATCCTAGTCGCCATAGATTATTTCACCAAGTGGGTAGAAGCTGCATCCTGCAAGACATTGAATGCCAAGCAAGTAGCAAAGTTCATAGAGAATAATATCATCTACCGATATGGAGTGCCTCACGAGTTCATCTCTGACAATGGACAGCATTTCCGAAAATAAACCGAAGCGCTCTTGCAAAAGTATAGTATTAAGCATCATCGCTCATCTCCCTATAGGCCACAAACAAATGGGGCTATTGAGGCAGCAAATAAGAATCTCAAGTCAATCTTGAAAAAGACCACCGAAACTTACAGTGACTGGCATGAGAAATTACCACTAGCATTATGGGGATATCGTACTTCCATTAGATCATCGACCGGGGCTATACCTTTTTCACTCGTATATGGAATAGAAGCGGTATTGCCTATAGAGTTAGAGGTCCCGTCATTAAGGATTGTCATGGAGAGTCAACTGGCGGAGGTAGAATGGGTAAGGAACCGGTATGAAAAGTTAGCTTTACTAGATGAAAGGCGATTGAGGGCACTTTACCACATTCAGGGGTATCAAAGAAGAATAACCAAGGCGTTTGACAAAAAAGTGAAGCACAGAGGTTTGAAGAAAGGGGATTTAGTACTACAGGAGATCTGAGCACCGATCCACGACCCGCGAGGAAAGTTCAAGCCCACATGGGTAGGCCCTTACATCATCAGTTAAATACTGTCAGGTGGAGCCATGAAGATTGCAGACATTGACGGGAATGAATTCTCTCAACCTACCAATTTGGATCAATTGAAGAAGTACCATATATAAAAAAGTAATATAAAAAAAAAAGAGCCCGCTAGGTAGAAAACCCGAAAGGGCTGCCTAGGCAAAAGTTAGGGTATTCAAATAAAAAA
>JAESVK010070689.1:0-11179 GCA_017140935.1 Hamamelis virginiana
TGAGGACTTGGCTTTTTAGTCAATGTAAGATGGGAATTTTAGAAAACCGATGGATTAGATATTCTTAAAATGTATGTCATGCATGCCAAAAATCATAGGGATCTAACAGTCGGTTTCTAAAAATACAGTCTGTGAAAAACTATGACCATTAGATACTGTTATAGTTTTTTACATCACAGTTTTTCAATCTGAAAGGAATCGATCGAAATGCATGGAATCGCAGCGGAAGACAAAACAAAACTTTTAATAATATGATTCCATCATCGAAAGATTCTAAACAAGAATCGAACAAGCATAGGGATATGTGATTTAATTACAAACAAATAAAATTAATAAAACATAAATTAATCTTACTTGATTCGCCTTTCGATTTGCAATCCTCGACCTCGAACTTCAACGCAATGAAGTCTCCAACGGTATCCACACAAGGGTAAGATTCCCTAAACCCTTCTAGTCTTCCACAGCACTTGAGAAAGCTAGAATGGAGAGGGAGAGGAGAGAGAGAATTTTCGGCCAAGGGGTTGCTTAACCCTAGAATGAGTGAAGCACTCATATTTATAAACATTCTCCTCTTTAAGGGATGTTTGGTTACTAGTGCTAGCATGACCAAACATCCTTGAATAGAATAATCCTATTCTTGGTTAATTTTGACTTTTAATTAATTAACTATTAATTAATCAAAATCAAACTTAACTTAAAGACAGGATTCCCCTCTCACAAGTTTAAGGAACTCTCTTACCCTCTATTGTGTGTGACCCATTGGGTTCACCCCAACCTAGCAGTGACTAGGGACATCTCCATGTCGCCTAAAATAGAAACTTTCTATTTAAAGGTTTAATTGAAACTATTCCAATTATGCCCTTATTGATAACACTTATCAATAGGCTTTCACTGGTCATGAGTGACGTCTAGCAATGTGTCATGACATGCCCTAGGTTTGGGTGAATAGCAGAACTATATGAACCCTTCTTGTTACTTAATCCTTCATCCCCTAATGTCACAGTTAAGATATTTAGGGTATGGATATAAGTCAAAACCCTATCTTAACTTTCTTGTCATATGTTCTTCAAATTATAATCTCAATAAGATGAACCCTATGAAACTCTTTCATATTTCATCTATCACTCTGGCCAGAGATTCACATTGAGAGTTATATTTAAGAACTGACCCTGAAATTCTCTCTCATAACATTGAGATTGATGATTCCTTATTGACCACTCATATGCCTTCATGCAAGACCTATTAGAGCCAATAAGTGCTGACTACAACCTTAAGATCAATGCTGTATAAAACACTATCAAACCCTAATAACTCAGGCACAAGACATCCATGGTGTCTCAGGTCTTAGGATTACCAAATGGACGTAACATAAGAATATTCCTTTAACTTAATATCCATAGGAATATTCTAGTAGATCATGTTCAGTGTACATATTCTCTAATATGCACCCACAGATTAACCTAAGTGTCTCTACACTGATAGGAAAGACTACCTATCCTCCCATTGGAGTTAGTTTAAATCTGTGCCACTCTTGCCGGTTTAATAAATGTCCTCTTTAATAAACCTATGAGCAGGAACACTTTAAGAATAAATGTATATGAGAAATATGAGTCTTCATATCTCAACAAACTTGAGATACACATTTCTCTTATCATTTATTCATGGACATTATCGTATATATAATTAAATATACAAACGATAAGCAGTACCTTCTTATCCTAATATGAAATAGATATGCACTTTAGGATTGGTTTTAGGGCATACCTCTAACACAATCTGTACTTTAAAAATCGACAATTAGATCATTGTAATTTTTGGCATGCATGTCATACATAGGAAGAATATTCAATCCAACGGTCGATTTTGTAAAATTTCCATCCTCAATTAGCTAAAAAGCCAAGTCCTCACGTCCTCATAAGAAAAGGACTCTATATATATAGTCTTGAACACTACTTATTATTACCATTGTTCCATAAAAATGTAATTATAATTACTCCCTCCGTCCTACAAAAATAGGCCTTCTTTCCTTTTTTGGCTATCCTAAAATGATAGTCTATTTTGATAAGTCAAATTATATTTCTTTTAACTTTCTCATATTATCCTTTATCATTCCAAGAATACATTGACATGACACCAAATGCAATTATAGAAAAATTGTAGTTTTGGAAATAAAAGGTTAAAAAGATCACAAATCAATGCATTAATGAGTTTTCTTAATATGCGTGTTTTTTGGAAGATGCCTATTTTTATAGAACGGATGGAGTATAAGCGGCCTCAATCACACCGCACAATTCAGAGATATATATATATATATTAGTAATTTTTTTATGAAGACTTCCTTACATGAGGACTTGGCTTTTTAGTCAAAGTAAGATAATAATTTTGGAAAACCGACCGTTGGATTAGATATTCTTCCAATGTATGCCATGCTTGCCAAAAATCACAGTGATCTAACGGTCTGTTTTGAAAACACAGACTGTGAAAAACTGTGCCTGTTAGATATTATCACAAGTTTTCATAGTCTGTATTTTAGAAACCGACAGTCATATCACTGTGATTTTTGGCATGCACGTCATACATAGAAAGAATATTCAATCCAACGGCTGGTTTTCCAAAATATCCATCTTAGGTAATATATATATATATGTGTGTGTGTGTGTGTGTGTGTGTAGAGTAATTTTCTTTGGTACGCATAGATAAATTAGTCCCAATTTTGTCTACATATACTGACTTTTGAGAAAGTTAGCAGGAGGCCTTTAATTACTTTTGGGACGTGTATTTTGAAAAATCGACCGTTGGATTAAATACTCTTATTATGGATGTCACATATGCCTTAAATCACAATGATGTGATGTTGGCATCTCAAAATATAGAGTGAAAAATTCTTACCACTGAAAACTATCACAGTTTTTTTTTAGTGACATATTCGAGAAATTGACCATTGGATCACTGTGATTTTTGGCATGAGTAAAATACACATGCATAGTATATAATCCAACAGTCAGTTTTTCAAAGTATATATTCAATAATTATCTATTAAATTTATGATGGCCTGCATATGTTCATAGGCACATTTCCAATCAGAATATGCTCACAATATATATATATATATATATATATAAGCATGAAGCTAATAGGTAATTATGGTATGTATATTTTGAAAAATTTACCGTTAGATTATATATTCTTCTTATGCGTGTCATGCATGCATGTCATGTATACCAAAGATCACAGCAATTCAACGATCGATTTTTTTATAAATGTCTTTGAAAAAAACTGTGATAGTTTTCAGCGGTCACAGTTTTCATGATCTATATTTTGAGATTAATTTTGACATTTGATCACTATGATTTTTGACATACATGACATCCATAAAAAGTATTACAAAATCTGCACCATATATTTGAGTGTTTGATAAATTGCTTGAAAGTGTTATTACAAAAAATATGCATTTATCTTTTCATTATTTGGATTATTATTATTTGAAGGCATAAGTCACTGACATAATTGTTTTATACCATTAAATGCTTTAGGGTCAAATTTTTTTTTTTCTATGGTCACTAAATGCTTAAGGGTCAAATTTTTTCCACAATCTAATCATTTTTTTTAGCGGCACTTCGTTTTATTCAAAATTTTCCACTACATCTTTTCGGTCAATAATCCAATCATTTTTTATTTAGGGATTATAATTACCATTAATATTAATTACTCCGTAAAATGTAATTATAATTAATTATAGGATTAATTATACTTTTGTATCATGTACTTTGAGAATTTTTTTTAATGTGGTGTCTATACTTTTTTTTTTTTTTCCTCAATTTCATACTCATATAATTTAAAATTGTTTAATGTAGGACAAATCAGAGACGGACGTTAAGTAAGTGGACATTAAGCTAACGTAGATTAGGCTGTAGCCACGTGGATCCTAACTACCAAACAGATTAAAGACAAAGGCTCCATTCATTTACATATTCGAACGACATATTTATCCCTTTTAATGGAGCTTTTATCTCAATTGTTAGATAGGACCCACGTGGCTATCATTTAATCTGGCCACGTTAGTTTTATGTCCATTTACTTAACTCTTGTCTCCAATTTGTCTTTTATTGAAAATTTTTTAATTATATGGGTGTGAATTAAATTGAGCAAAAACAAAAAGTTTAGAAACCAAATTGAAAAATATCCCTAAGTATAAAGTATAAAAGTGCAATTAACTCTTAATTATAAGAAGCCTCAATCAATTAATTAAGGGAAAATAGAATTAATATACCAGGAGAGGCTGTTTGAGTGTCAACCTAACTTTCGAGCAGCTTTTATGGCTAATGGCTTGCAGTGGTTAATTAATCCTTCACACCTGCTGTCTATTTATAGTGCTCATGATTTAGTGTTTAGATCATAGATATTGCAAGTTTTACCCCGGTTCAACTTCATTTCATTTTATCTAAATTATCTCCCTAAAAGGGAATAAGCGCACTAAAATATCTCCAAATTTGTATTATTGTTTTTCAAAAAATAAACTGTGATGGTTTTTCACAATTTTTTGTATTATTGTTTACAATTTTTTTCAAAATTGCAAAAACTGACCATCAAATCAATGTGATTTTTTGTATTCATGATAAATATAAGTGGAACACCAAATCCAACGGTCAGTTTTTCGAAATAGTTGTTCTAAGTTGGTTAGATCCACTAGGAATGACAAAAAGGGAGGACGAATGGAATTTTCCGCCAAACAATTAATACACACTCAAGCATAAATTAATTTTATTAACATATTAAGTAAATTTATACAAATTTACTAGGTGATTTAACATAAGAATTAAGTACAATCCTTCAAACCGTTCATCGATTTGGGTTCGGTACACTCGTATAAAAATTTGTTACCCTTTATTTAAAATATCCTATTTTAATGTTGAGCTCCAAATCCAAATTCCCTCTATTTCCTTCATTTTTCCTCTCACACTCTTTTTCTCTATTTCTTCCTTCTTTCTCTTTTTATTTTTGTTTTTTCCCCAGCTCAAACCCTTTGAAAACTAATACAAGAGCTTTTGAAAACTCAAGGCACCCCGACATGGCCTTCTTCAGCCACTGTGTGTATAGTTACTTAAAGACAGGGGCGGATCCAGGAATTTCATTCAGGGTGGGCACCTTTTGTATTTTGATTTCAAACTTTAATATATATAATACAAAAAAAGGCCAAAAACCAAAATACATTGTTTATATAAACAAAAGTAACAAACAAGAGGCTTATCATAAGGATTTAAAACGTAGATAAGGATTTAAAACAAAAATGAGGGTGGGCACTTTAGCAAATCTATATTATTTGAATTTATATATACCTACTAATTTTTAAAGAAAAAAAATTGAGGGTGGGCACGTGCCCACCCTGGTCACAAGCTGGATCCGCCCATGCTTAAAGATGATTTTTGTATAATCAATTGCAAAATGGAGTTTTAAAATTTGATTATAAGATTAGATAGTATTTGTATGCATGAAATGCTCGCCAAAACGGTCAATTTCTAAAAAAATTGAATTACAAAAAAGTAGTAATATTTTGAAAAAAGAAAAAAAAAATCTCGATTTTTTGCAGTGACATTTCTAAAAAAAATCGATAATTAATTAATTATATTTATTAAAAAATATAATACCCATAATAAAAATATCTAATCTAACAATTAAATTTTTATAAAATTTAATTATTAGTAAAAGCTTCTTCGATCGATCTCATTAAATTATCAGATGCCGGCCAGTCAAGAATGACAGCTTAAATCACTTTTACGACTTTCTTCCCGTGGAAAAAACAAGAAACAAATGTTGAAAAGTCTTGGAAATAGAGCATTGACTCCGGAAATGGCAATCCAGATCCTCTACAGAGATTAAAATTGCAGGGATTTGCTGAACACAATTGCGACACGTCATATCTACATGCATCTAACGGCTGAATTTAAACAAGGCATCGAAACGACAAAATCTCCATCATAAAAATCATATTGATCCAATGATTATTTTGGGAAATCGATACTTGGATGTGATGTTATGTTTATATGCATCATTGAATGTTTATACACATCACGTCTGCGAAAATCGTATTGACTCAATAGTTATTTTTTTAAAAATATCATAGTTTTAAAACAATCTGAAGAAAAAAAAAAACTATAGAAAATTGTCACAATTTTGTATTATTGGTATTCTGAAAAATCTAATCATTGGATCGATGTTATTTTTGGTGGACGTAATGTATATAAGTATAATATTTAATCCAATGATCCATTTCTTAAAATACTTATTCCATATATGATTTTACAAATCATATATAAAAGTAATGTGCCACAGGATATTTTACAAATCATATATTAAATCATAAATAAGAATCACACTTGGATGGTAACACCGACATTTGCTGGTGGGAATAGTGAACATTTCTAATTCGTAAATGACGGCAGGGTCGGTGGCTCTATTTCCATGACTTTGAAACTTTTATTCCCCAATTTCTTTGATCTTTCGTCATCATCCCCACTTTCAAAATATACAAAAATTTTGAAATAGCCAAAAAATTGGGAATAGCCAAAAAATTGCATCCTCATATAAGCTTAGATTAGGACACCCTCATAAACAAAATTCTTTCTTTCGTCATGAGCACTATAAATAGACACTAGGAGTGAAGACTTGATAACTAACCAGCAGAAGCCATTGAATAGCAAATATGGAAAACAGGCTTCCTTCTTTTTCTTTTCTTCTCTGCTTCTTTCTCCTTCTGTCCATTGTCTTACTCCCACAGGCAAAAGCTGCTCGGAATTTGGCTGACACTCAAAGTGAGTCTCTCTCTCACTCACTCTCTCTCTGTCACACACACACAATTTAAGTCTCAACTCTGAAACTCATTAAAGTGAGATACGTCCACACATTAATTAAATGATCCTCTAGCTCAGCATTTGCTTATATAAGTTTACATAAGCATGAAACTAATATATAATTATAGGATAAATATTTTATAAGCATGAAGCTAATATTAACAAAATTTTATTAATCAATAAATTAATATTCATAAATAATTTTAATTAATATTTTATTGATGAAATTTAGTGATATTATGTTTGAAAAATTGAGTTAGATTTAAAAATAAATTAATATTTATAAATAATTTTAATTTAATTGTTTTAGAAATCCTATTTATTGTGATGGGTGGAATTTTAAGAGACAATATCTATTTATGTATTTTTATAATTATATAGAAATATTTTAATCAATAAAAAAAATTTCCCACATTCACACTTTTATATATAGACATAGATATAGATAATCCCTGTTGGTTTAATTAATTAATTTATTCATTACTACACAATCATATCTCAGTTTGATCTTCTCTTCCTATTGCAACAGAGACGGATGCGCCAGTAACATTTAGGAGAGCTATTCTTCTCGTCCGACCTATATGTCGTCGTTGTCCTCGTCCTCCGGCAAGTCCTCCTCCGCCGAGTCCTCCTAAAAAATAAATGGAAGATATATGGAAGATGCAGGACCAGCCCACCATGAAAAACAACTCCTGAATAAATTGAAGTAGACCCGATTGAAGACAGCTTTGATTTTCTATAAGTAATTAATTTGTTCAAGTAAACTGGGGAAGCTAAGTTTATAGTATATAGTTCAATAAGTCATATATATATATATATATATATATATATGCGCGTTCTCTTTACGTCTTATATTGACACCTATGTTTATACCCCATTTTCAAAACACTGCCTATAATAAATCGGTCAAGATATATATAGGAGTGGACTATCATGGTGTATGTAATAAAGGTGTGGCATGATTATGTAGCTTTCTATCACTAGCTGCTCTGTTCTTCTTTCCTTTATTTATTTAATTTTTGCCCCGTTGTGGTGGTACTGGTATATCTCTTCTATCGATATTTAATCCTTTAACATTTAATAAAGTTTTTTTTTTAATTTATTTTTTTAAAAAAAATCAATCAAATCTTTGAAAGGAAATTAAAGAATGTCTAAGAAAAAGCTATTATATTTGAAAATTAAAGTAGTCTTAATGTTTAGGAAGTAAAATGTCTCAAAGTTCGACTTTTCCTATGAAACAGTCTCAAATTCCAATCTCCTATAACATTGACTGATGTAAAGTTGGTGGTGGCCTTATCTATAGCCACCTATATCCAAATCTTAGTTTGAGTTCAAAGTTTGAATAGGTTATGAGCATTTCATGTAAACACTAATTGAGACAGGGGTTTGTCATTTTTGTGTATTTTTTAAATATGAGGAAAAAAGTTTTTTTCTTAAAAAAATAAAAATAAAAAAGAAAATAAAAGAAAAGAATAAAACCGCCGTTTATGGTAAGTTTGGCTGTACTTCAAATGATCTAAATCATCATTCAAATGGTCGAAATTTAACAGCCATTTAAATGTTTGTTGACTCATTCCACTTCATGAGTGTTTTATAATTGATCAAAATCATTCCAAAATCAGTTGCCTAGCTTCCTTATCCTTTCCCACGCCGTAAATCTGAAACTTTGCAATCCCTCTTAAGTCCTAACCCAAGGTACTCTCGAATCTTGGCTCAACCCCTAAAGATGGACTTGAGATAGTTGGAGGTTTTTATCATTTGGCAAAAAAAGAAAATTTGTTTGTTGCTGATGACTTTTTGAATAAATGATTCATTCTTTTACGCAAACAAAAACAACAAAATAAACAAAAGATGTTAAAATGAGACGTTATATATTTTGAGACATGTAATGCTAATTGAACCAAATTTTGAGTTAATTGGGATTCTTTGCTTAGGTTTTTTTGTGCTTGGGTTTGTATGGGTACTAAGATCAAGATACATCATACGAAAATATCATTCATCACTCACTTTAAATGATGTGTCATGATCTTAGGTATCCAAATAAACTTCAGAAAAATCCAAGCATAGGATCCAGACTCCCAAATTTTAAACCAATTAAAAATTTAAAACTAAATAATATAGCGGCAAGATAGATCCTCTACTTTTATGCATTCTTGAAATGCATAAAAGTATAAATTTTAATAAAATTATTTTATTATGTGGCCACATCATTAATTTGGTTTTTAAAAAAAAATTGGTGTAAAATTTGATCCATTTTGGTGTTAAAAATGGGTTAGATAGAAGTGCATTTTAGCATACGTTTTAAGCGGAAATAGAAGTACCACTACTTTCACCAAACTTTCATGGAAACGAATTCTAGAAGAACTTTGTGCTCAAACTAAAAGGTCATATAATGACAAACAAATTAAGAACAAATATAACCAACTGAGACAAAGACAAAAGCATTTTAAGAAGTTATTAGAGCATACTGGAATTGGTTACAACGCAGTCACTGGACAAGTGACTGCGACTGATGCAGTTTGAGAAGAAATTTTCAAGGTAAATGATCATTATTCTAATAGGCTAAACAATACACTCTTCTATTTTTATTATTGCATTAAAATATGTTTTAATGGTTGATGAATTTATTGTATGTGCAAAAACAAGCAAGAACATTTAAGAGAAAATGATGTTCATTGTATGAGAAGCTGTGTACTGTCTTTGGGGATACCACAGCTACTGGTTCAAATGCTCATCCTTTAACAATGAGTCATTCAGATAGTGATGAGGATGATATTGACCCACCCTTCGACTCAAATCAAGAGCAAGAACATTTGGATGAACAGTCTAATGATGCAAATTCAACCCATATGCCTCGAGGTAGAAAACATCCTACACCTTCTGGCAATCAGCGTAAAAGGGCAAATGTAGCAGCATCTATGTCATCTGCCTTGTTTGCATATACAAAAAATTATAAGCAGAATGTTGATATATTAGAGAGATCAATGAATGCCCCTTCACCAACCCAAGAGTCGCAACAAGCTAACACATCTGCTAATTTTGTAAAGGAGAGTATCAAAGCATTAAATAAAATTGAGGGAGTAAATGGGCCGACATATGCAAAAGTGATTGAAAATTTTGGTGAGAATGAGGTGTTTAGACAAATGTTTTTGGAGATACCGGAGAGTAGAAGGAAAGATTGGGTGCTTGATATGAAATGAACGTTTGGGTGGTTAACATGAAGTGAACAAAATTGTTAGTCTTTTGCTATAGTTTATAATGTTTAATTTAGACATTTATGCTAGTAAGTAATGTTGTGTTGGTTGCCTATGTTTTGCTAGACATACATGGTATTATGGTTTTTTGGACATGTAAAACTTATGTATGTTCTTATCAAAGTTATGCTATTATATTTTATGTTTTTTATGGTTTGTGCATGCATTGTCATTTTAGTTTGAACATTTATTGTTTGTTAATATTATATCAAGTTATGACGATGCCTCGTAATTTGGTTATCTATAACCAATACAATAAGTTTGATGATGACTCAGATGATGAATTTAGGGAGCTGTTAGTACTTTGTGGTTTCATAGAGTACGCGAAATTATGTTTGCCAAAGGAACCATGCAGGAATTCTAAACTTACTGGGCATGAGTATGTTATTGAACTATTGCATAATCATCGTGATAGGTGTTATGATCAATTTAGGGTGGAGAAGGAAGTTTTTATAAATTTCTGTGATGTCCTAAAGGATAAGGGATTGTTAAAAAGCTCGAGGTTTATTTCTGTGGAGAAACAGGTTTTCATTTTCTTGCTTATTATTACTCACAATGAGAGAATTCGCGTCATTGCTAAACGATTTCAACACTCATGGGAAACTATATAGCATCCCTTTAAAAAAGTGTTGAAGGCAATAAATCGTTTGGGCAAAAAGTTCATTGTTCTGCCTTCTTTTAACACAATTTCTGCAGAAATTTGACTTAATCCCCAATATTATCCATTTTTTCTGGTACACTTGAACTAGTTTGGTTTGTTATCTTTGCATATGGTTCTACACTCAATAATATATATTTTTATATGTGATATAGAATTGTGTTAGGGCTATAAACGGAACTCATGTTGATGCATATGTTCCAGTTGATCAACAGATACCATATCGTGGGAAGAAAATAGAACCCACCCAAAATGTTATGTGTGCATGTTCATTTGATATGCAGCTTACATATGATTGGGAAGGAACAGCAAATGACTTTAAAGTGTTTTTAGAATGTGTAACAAAGCTGGAAAATAAATTAAAAAAAAAAAAGAGTACTAAAAATATTAGCATACCTATATTTATTTTTGTGTTGGAA
>JAESVK010070690.1:0-11972 GCA_017140935.1 Hamamelis virginiana
TTGATTTTGAAGAGTTGGTTGTTTGTTTAAACTAAAGAGCATGAAAATATGATTAAATCAAATTAAAGGAAAACCCCGGGTTTCGAATCCACTTTAGTTAGGGAATTATTATGCATATGATTAACGCAAAGGTTTCGCAATCGTTTATGATCAGTGATGATCTAAACTACAAGAATAAATCATCGAAAATATATTACGCTTGTGTTCATATAGTAAACTCATCCAAATAAGGCATAACTTGTCAAGCGAAGCATGCACAGGTTATCCTAGTTAGGTATGAACCAACTAATGAATACTAACGTATTCAATCAATACTATTGCACAACCAATATGAATATAATCACAGAAAACATTCATATTAAAAAATAAAAGATTCATTAAAGAGCGGATTGCATAGAATGGCAATCTCTCAAAGTTGTACAATTATTATAATCTATTACAAAACCTTGAACCTTAATCAAAACATAATCAAACCACTAACCAAGCTTCATCTACACCCAAGGAGAAGAGTTTAGCTGCCCATGATCGGGGCTGAATCACCGGAGGTCTTCGTTCCTTCCATGTGCAGCCAATATCTCAGTTGAATGGTACGAGAGAGATGGTAGACGGATGAGAGAGAGAGATGAAGTGCCAGAGAGGCTAGGGTAATTGATTGTTACTAAACAACTCAGAAAAGAAAGCTCAAATACTTCCCCACAAACCTACTAAATTAAAACTCTCCATAAATAACTCAAAAAGGCAGTAAAAAATCGTGGGCACGACTCCCAAAAAGAGGCTCTATCGATAGGCAAGGTATGCCCTATCGATAGGGATGCAAAATTGGAGAACAGGCTCTCTGTCTATCGATAGGCCGGCTACCCTAGCTATCGATAGGCACCCCCTATCGATAGGCCATCGATAGGCCAGCTATCAATCAACTCTAAAATGCTCCATTTTCTTCGTTTGTGCTTCCAGAAGGTGGCCAGGTACTTCCTTGTATCCTTTTGAGTGTTTTTCCTTCCCTTTGACTCCACTTGTAGCTTTATCCGGGAACGTTTGCAGAGAACCCACCTCAAAAGTGCTCGAATTACTGCTTTTATGAAGCATTCCTACAAAAAAGGGGAAAAACAATAAGTTCATGGTTTATGACTATTAAATAACAAAGTTCAAGTAAAATCTGGTAATAATAAGTCGAAAAAACTCAATAAGTGCATTGATTGCAGAGCAATCACACCCTCCAACTTAAACTTTACTAGTCCCTAGCAAACCACTGGATCTTAAAATAATATTAAAATAAAGAAAAACTAACTATCCATAAACAATAAAACTAAATAAAAGCCACTTTCGCAGGGAATCGCGATTGCATTTAGCGTATGCAACAAGCTTTTAAACCCCTAGGTTACCCCTAGTGGACGAGTATAGTCTCGTGAGGGTTTGCAGAAATGACACCCACAAACATAAGGACTGACTCAATAATAAACAATATAGAAAAGACTCAACGAAACACGCAAACCCAACAGATAAACAGATCTCATACCTGATTACTCGAACATAACATGCATATTACACCACTGAAAATACATAACTCGTGTATTATTAGGTCTAGTTTTGAATAAACAAGTTCTCAAATGTGTATGTGGGTGTAACCAATGGTGAATGAACCTGTAGTGTTTAAAGCTCATAAAAGTAACCCTGTGGTGAATTTCAACTTCAAATTCTCTCTATGGTGTTCACTCTTAAAAAAAATATATCACTGAAATGGGTATGAGGAATGTAGATTGTCCCATAAAGAATATATAAGTTGGAAAACTCATACATAAAGCTCATGGAATAGAGAGTACTGAAATAAGAACAATTATGCACCAAAATTTACTAATTTATAACACACATATGGCATGTAAATAAATAATATTCATAAGGGAACAATAAGCATAATTAAAATAGAAACCAAGGACTTGTATTAGCTGTAATGTACTTGGGTTACAAAAAGAATAGGTTTGCCAAAATTAGGATGATTTAATAATATGGTTCAGGAATCTACCCTAAATCATCCTCCTATACCTATACCCCAAAAACGACAGACTCCAAACTAAACTAAACAAAGAACTGACTGACTAACTGACAACACAACCTATAACTAAACACCACCCTCATCAGCATCAGAACGCTGCTCAACTCGAGCTCTCATCTCATCTTGTGGACCCTCCGGTACCACATCCTCTGCATGAGTATCTCCAGCTGGGATTTCAGCTCCAACCTCATCGGGCTCATCAAATAGTGCAAAATCAGCAGCAGTGAGAGATAACTCCTGCTGAATACGCCAAAGAACTCTCTGACGGGCAGACTGACGCTGCAGCTCAGCTCGGATCTGCTCCTGCTCTCACATAATAGCCTGCTGCCCCTCTAAAAGCTGCTGAAGCAAACTCTCAACACTAGGTTGTGCAAGCATACTAGATGGCTCACCCTCGACAGATGGCTCGAGTGGCTCAGATCCTGGCTCGCTAGCAGACACAACCGGCCTCTTCCTCTTTTTCATTCCCCACTCGCCTGTGCTCTAGCGGCTTTCTGAGCCCGCTCAATAGTAACCGGAGTAATAGGACCCTCGCCCCATAAAAATGTCTCTTTGGAATCTACTCCAGCTTCTATACAGAATTTGGTAATCATTTGGGGGAAAGGCATGTTGTTGCGAGGACGGGCAGTGATGTAGGACTTAATTTCATTGAAAATTAAAAGTGCAATGTCCATAGTCGTCTCTGCCATAAACTCGACTAAATACTGCATTGCATCCAAAGAGGCTAAGGTATCTGTCCCACGAAGTCGAAGATTTGCAAATAAAATTTTATTCATCGCTGCATATTTAGGCTTCATGTTACCGGCGGAAAACAGCTTTCCCTCTCCCTTATTCACATCAATACAGGCGAGTTCTGCACAAGCTAGAGGACCCTTAAGAGGAAAGCCTCCATGGGGAAACTCCACAGATGATGGGACGGGCCGTGTACACCCCAGATGGGTGGCAATCATATCTATGGTGATCGTGACAGTATGGTCTCCAATCTCAGCGGAAATAGACTCATCGTCAAGCTCATCCTCCCTCGCTGCAATGTAAAACTGGCGCACCAAAGAGGGTTTGTATCCCTTGCCCTTCTCCATCCATGCAGTCAATTCGCGCTACATCAATTTCTGAACAATAATACTATCCTCGCCAAAAGAGGTAGCACTGACATATCGCTCGCAATTGAATCTGCGAGACTCAATGAATTCTTCCCAAGACTGCGTATTTCCCTTTTTCTTCTTCTGTGGAGGAACAGTAGTAGCAGGCATACGCCGAGTCTGTGTGCCAGCCTCTTTGGCTGGTCTCTTAGCTCGTGCGGGTGTATTAATGGAATCCACATCATCAGAATATGCACCCGAAATATCACCTGCTGGTCGTCTATATCCTGGATCAGAAGCGGAATCACTGAAATCGGTACTCGACTCCGACGACTCATCCCTAACTCTCTTCCCTTTCTCTGAATATGTGGCAGCAGCTCGGCGAGGCCTAGGAGGTGCAGGGGCAGCCTGATCTGCTATCTGTACACTCTTTAATGGGACTGGTGCCGGTTTAGTTTTCTGAACAATCCGAGTTTTGTCCTTCTTACCATTCGAAGCAGATTGAGCGGTTTGCTTTAATTTTGCCATGTTTAAATTACTAATCCGCTAAATCACCAGTCTCCACAGTCACCAAAAACAAATAACCACACTATAACAGTAAAATTTCACCCATAGAATCAGCAAAAGGACTGCAGTGACCCTAGTAAAATACCACAACACTACAGCACACCAAAGCCAAAAGTTCCCACCACCCAACACAGTAACGACCACAATTCAAATGATTTCTAACCCAAATTTGGAATTTACTTGATCTCAGACCCAAATAAAACTCACTGGTTTCTGACCTTAGAATCCGAACTTGTCTTCAGCAGCCTTAATTCAGGTGATGAAGATGTACAATCAACCCATGATCACAACCACACAATGACGAATTACATTCAAACCCCTGCCAAGCCCTAATTTCTTCAAAATCGAAATAAAAGTTTAATGGAATGTTGGATTTTGAGAGAATGGGTTTTGGGTGATGATGGAAGCTAGTATAATAAAATTGGGGGTATTAGAGATGGGATATTTGGTATGTGAGAGGTCTTACCGACGGTGGTGGAGGTTCTCGGTGATGAGCTCGCCGATAATGAAGAGTTTGCCTATGAGGAGGACTTTTAAAAATAGCGGGCAAGGTAAGCTGGGGGCAAGAGGGTCAGTGGTCAGCAATGGAGTGGTGCCGGCGGTGGCTGTGGTGGTTGATCGGCAGTGAGAGTAGTGCCGGCGGTGGCTGTGGTGGTTGATCGGCAGTGAGAGTAGTGTCGTGGCTGGCTTTTGGTTGATAGGGAAAGATAAAAAAAATCCTGAGGTAAGTTAGAAAATAACCCTAAGGTAACTTGGGATCTTTTTAATCTTTTTTTTTTTTTTTTAGCAAACAGTCTATCGAAAGTGGAGAAATGGCCCTATCGATAGGGTCATAAAAAAAAATTTGCAGGTATACTGTCTATCGATAGAGGGTACTTTGGATCGATAGCCAGCCTATCGATCAACAATTTCTGACATTAATTTTCAAATTTCTTGTTCCAAAAGCTTTCCGAACACTGATAACACCATTTTCTCAGAAAAATCTATCTTTCTACTCACTTTTTAGCACATTTCCACTGATAAAATCATCTTTGTCCTTCTGTACTGCCCAAAAACTGCTTTAAACTGACAACTGATTATACAGAACCACAACCAAACCCTACTTAGGCTCCTAAGTGCAAGAACGAATGGATATGGAGGCCCGAACATGAGTTCAAGTGGTGACCAGACTTAATAGACCGACGACACAGGCTCAAGGACACAAAAGAAAGCCTTGATTTCAAATTCAATCATGCATTATGTTCCCAAATGATCAGAAGTTATCCATGCTATAATATGCATAAAATTAAGCAAATATCGATGCATAATTCAAAGCGAGAAACCAAATACACTGAAATGATTAAGGAGTATTATTTATCCCAAGAAAGGTATGTATGGTTCAAAGTAAACATAAAGGGTTATAAGTCTCCATTCTATTTCAAAGTTACCATTTATATGCTAAATTCATCAAGGAACATTTCACCAAGGTCTGTGCATGTGTATTATTTGAGAAACAAGTTCAAGCATCACTAAAACCTTATTTTACATTTATTATGATCCAATGGGTATAACATATGCAAGAAAGTTAGAGAAATCAGCATAATAGATTGTTTCACTAAAATAATAATAAAAAAAAATGACTCTGAATTTCATAGCACACATGCAATCATAGAACATATGAATGAACAATGTAAGATAACAAACATGCATATGAAGTGCAAATGAACATGAACATGCATATGAAGTGCATAAGAACATGACCCCCCCTCCAACTCAAAACCCAACATTGTCCCCAATGATGGTAAGTGAGAAGAACACAAAAAGACACAAGGAACAAAAGTAATCAAAGTGAAGATCCCCCCTCCAACTTAAATCCTAACATTGTCCCCAATGATGGAGAACACCAAAGAACGGACTGAGAAAGACGGAAAATTCAAGCACCGAACAAAAGACTAACCGACACAGGGATTCTAAATGATCGACACATGGGTTTCCTCCCAAGAAGAGCTAAGTTTAACGTCTTCAGCCAGACGTGATGATAGTCCTCAGTCGAACTCATAAGTGGGGTCCTCAAGATTTATGGACTCAACCACCATACCATCCCGAGTCAAATCCCCATTCCCAAAGCCCTCGATGTAAGGCTTAAGCCTTTGGCCATTCACCGTAAATGAAGAACCATTATGGGGATTGCGAATCTCAATAGCACCGTGGGGAAAGACATTGGTAACCGTGTAAGGCCCATCCCATCGAGACCTTAGTTTACCCGGAAATAATCGCAACTTGGAATTAAAAAGCCAAACTCGTTGATTAAGCTCAAAAGATTTTCGAGTAATGTGTTTATCATGAAATTCCTTCATTTTGGCCGTATAAATTTTTGAACTTTCATATGCCTCGTTGCGAATGTCCTCGAGCTCATTAAGTTGAAGTCGGCGGTGAGAACCCGCTTCCTTCATCTCAAAATTAAACTGACGAATAGCCCAAAGGGCTTTATGTTCGAGCTCAACGGGAAGATGGCATGGTTTTCCATAAACGAGCCGGTAAGGGGACATGCCAATGGGAGTTTTATAAGCTGTACGGTAAGCCCAAAGAGCATCAACAAGTCGCAAGGACCAATCTTTACGGTCGGGCTTGACCGTTTTCTCCAAAATATGTTTTATCTCCCGATTGGACACTTCCACTTGCCCATTAGTTTGGGGATGATATGGGGTCGCGACTTTATGGGTAATGGAGTATTTAGCAACAAGTGCCGCAAAAGGTTTATTATTAAAGTGTGAACCTCCATCACTAATGATAGCCCTAGGACACCCAAATCGAGAGAATATGTTCTCTTGAAGAAACTTCAGAACTACCTTATGATCATTTGTCCTAGTGGCAACTGCCTCTACCCATTTAGACACATAATCCACAGCCACTAGGATGTATTCAAAACCATGAGAGATGGGAAAAGTTCCCATAAAATCAATGCCCCAAACATCAAAAATTTCTACTATAAGAATCGGGTTCAGAGGCATCATATCTCTATTAGACATAGAGCCCATCTTCTGGCAATTATCACAGGACCTACAGAAGTCCATAGCATCTCGAAACAGGGTAGGCCAATAAAAGCCACACTGAAGAACTTTAGCAGTGGTTTTCTTGCCACTAAAGTGTCCACCACAAGCCAGAGTGTGGCAGAACTTCAAAATCTCATGCACCTCGTTCTCAGGGATGCATCGGCGGATCACTTGGTCCGCACAGTACCTAAACAGAATAGGATCCTCCCAAAAATAATTTCTAATTTGTGAAAAGAATCGATCCCTGTCCTGTTTGACCCAAGTAGAAGGTATAAGCCCTGTAGCTAAATAGTTAACAATGTGAACAAACCAGGGCAAAGATACCTGAGAGACTGCGAATAACTGCTCGTCAGGAAAGGAATCCCGAATCGGAAGGGTATCACTATCCTTATCGGCTAGAATCCTAGACAGGTGATCAGCAACTACATTTTTCAACCCTTTCTTATCCTGAATTTCAAAATCGAACTCTTGCAAGAGAAGAATCCATCTAATCAACCTAGGCTTGGTCTCTTTTTTGGACAAAAGGTACCGCAGAGCAGCATGATCAGAGAAAACAATGACTTTAGACCCTAACAGATAAGAACAGAATTTATCTAAGGCATAGACAACAGCTAGTAACTCTTTTTAGTGGTGGTGTAGTTCATTTGACCATCATCAAGAGTTTTACTAGCATAATATATAACTCGAGGAAATTTATCTATCCTTTGACCCAAAACAGCCCCTATAGCGTAGTCAGACGCATCACACATAATCTCAAATGGATAGGACCAATTCGGGGGCTACATTATAGGGGCAATGCTCAAGAGAGAGCGCAGTGTGGTAAAGGCTTTCAGACAAGCCTCATCAAAGACAAAGGGAACATCCTTGGCAAGAAGATTGCACAAGGGCTTAGAGATTTTACTGAAGTCTTTGATAAATCGCCGGTAAAAACCTGCATGTCCAAGGAAGGACCTAATCTGTTTGACAATGGTAGGGGCGGCAGCTTAGCAATTAAATCGACTTTTGCACGATCAACCTCAATACCACGACTAGACACCACGTGTCCTAAGACAATTCCTTCACGAACCATAAAATTGTTATTTTCCCAACTCAGGACCAAATTGGTTTCACAGCAACGTTTTAAGACCTTGGAAAGATTAGAGAGGCATGAATCGAAAGATGAACCAAAAACTGAAAAATCATCCATAAAAACCTCTAGAAAATCTCCAATCATGTCAGAGAAAATGGCCGTCATGCATCTTTGGAATGTACTAGGAGCATTGTATAGGCCGAATGACATGCGCCTATAGGCAAAAGTGCCAAAAGGGCAAGTAAAGGTGGTCTTTTCTTGGTCCTCGGGGTATACTGTAATTTGGTTATATCCAGAATAACCATCTAAAAAGCAATAAAAGCTCTGCCCCGCAAGTTTTTCTAGAATTTGGTCAATGAATGGAAGTGGAAAGTGATCCTTCCTAGTCCTAGAATTAAGCTTCCTATAGTCGATGCATACTCGCCACCCAGTGGTAGCTCGAGTAGGGACTAGAACACCCTCATCATTTGCAACTACAGTGATACCGGACTTTTTAGGCACAACTTGGGTAGGAGCTACCTAAGCACTGTCAGAAAAGGGGTAGATGATACCCACATCCAATAACTTCACGACTTCCTTCATAACCACTTCCTTCATGTTGGGATTGAGCTTTCGCTGTATTTCCCGCGAAGGCATAGCTCCTCCTCAAGATGGATTCGGTGCATGCAAATAGACGGATCTATACCCTTAAGATCAGCAACCGACCATCCTATAGCTTGTTTATTCTCATCTAGAACTTTCATGAGCTTACACTCCTGCTCAATACTCAAATCAGAAGCAATGATAACCGGAAGAGAGTCATTATCACCTAGAAACTTATACTTAAGATTCGCCGGTAAAGGCTTCAACTCAAGTTTCGGGGCAACCTCTAGAGATGTAGGCATGGAGGTACTAGACAATTGAGGTAAGGCCTCGACTTTAGGCTTCCAAAGTAAGTTGCCTAATGCAGGAGTTGACTCGAGAATCTGATTCACCTCTAGGATATACTGGTCAATATCAAAATCTTCATAATTAAAATGTGCCAGACATGACTCTAAAGGATCCTGAGACAGAATAAAAGGCAAAGCCTCCTCGACTGCATGGTCAATGACGTCAACAAACGAGCACTCCTCAAAGTGATGAGGGTGTGTTATAGCATGGTACACTTGAAGCTTAGCCTTCATATTACCAAATGAAACTTCCATGATACCCGACCGACATTGTAGGACTGCTTTTGAAGTCACAAGAAGAGGTCGACCTATGATGACAGAAATTTGAGGTTTAGTGGTATTTACAGGCTCCATATCTAGAACAATAAAATCGGCCGGAAAGACAAATGACTCGATCTTAACTAACACATCCTGTAACACACCCCTAGGAATCTTGGTCGACCTATCGGCAAACTGTAACACGGTGGGTGTAGGTTTGAGCTCACCGAGCTCCATCTTCTCATACACAGAGTATGGAAGAATATTCACACTGGCCCCATAATCAATCAAGGCCCGTTCTACATAGTGACTCCCTAAGAAGCATGGAATAGTCGGAGTACCCGGGTCTTTACGTTTGACAGGGACGTGGTACTGAACCACAACACTTGCCACATCCGAGAGAACCGCTGATTTAGCGAAATGCACACGCTCCTTGCGCTGCTGAGTACATAGGTCCTTCAAGAATTTAGCATATGAAGGGATCTGCTTAATGGCATCTAAGAGTGGAAGATTTATGTGCACTTGCTTAAAAACTTCTAGCATTTCACTCAAAGACGCTCCTTTCTTCTTTCCTCTCACAGGCGCAACTAACGCCGATGGGAATGGAGCCTTGGGCACATAGGATGCCAAAGGGTCATCGGAATTTGAGGGAAAGTTATCCCTCTTAGGCTCACTCATTACCCCCTTCCCTTTCTCATTCTCACTCTTTTTCTTTTCACTCACTTCCCCAACCTTAGGAACTCTAGACACATTCTCATCCTCATTAACTCTCTCCTCAACCTTATTATCAACAATTTTTCCACTTCTCAAAGTAGTGACCGCTTTTACATCCTCATGATAGTGAGTCCTGTGAAGAAGAACTCTCAGCTAAGTGCGCTCCTTTAGGGTTATTGATGGGTTGACTCGGAAGTCTTCCCTCCTCTCGACGGCTCAGAGTGGCCGCGATTTGCCCAACTTGAGTCTCTAACTTAGCAATGGATTGTGAATGAGAACTCAGGAGTTGACTATTAGCTTCTATGTTTTTCAGAGCTTTAAGAACTTGCTCTTCGAAACCACTACTTCTTTGGCTTTGAGGTGTTTGCGATGGATTGACACTTTGGTTTTGAGACTGGGACTGAAAGTGAGGTGGTCTATAAGGTGGTGCAGCATTAGAATTTCCCCCTTGGAAATTGGACCTAGGGGCTTGCTGATAGGTATTACTCGACCCTTGGAACTGGTTTCCTGTCCCTTGGGAAGGTTGAGACCACCGCAAGTTAGGGTGACTCTTCCATCCCGGATTATAATTATTTGAATAAGGATCATTCCTTGGGTTAGAGAACCCTTGGGCTGCATGGACCTGTTCCTGGAAAAATTCGGGATATTGGGGATCCATAGGACACGACAGAGTGTCATGACTACTATCTGCACAGATGTCACACACCGCACTCACTGGAGTAACAGACAAAGGAATAGTCCTAGGTGGTTGACCTTGAGCAGCAAGCAGTTGATCCATTTTTACAGACAATGCCCCGCCACTTGTTGGTTTATCACTGTGGTGCTTTCTACCTCATAAACATCCTTCCTAGAATTAGAGGTTGAAGAAGAACCTCTATCATTTTGATTCATCGAGGCCATAATGACAGAATTCTCACTGAGAATTTCGAATAAATCCCATGCCTCCTCGGCACTTTTCCTTAAAATTGCACCTCCACTAGCAGAATTCACTAGGCTCTTATCCTTAGCACATAGACCCTGGAAGAATGACTGGACAACTTGCCAATCAGGAATACCATGATGGGGACACAATCGAAGGAGTTCCTTCATTTTCTCCCATGACTTATGAAACGACTCACCCTCTCTCTGAACGAAATGGGTAATAGCATACCTCATTTGAGTGGTACGACCAATAGAGTAGAACCTAGCCAGAAATAATGTCTGAAGATCAGACCAAGTGGTAACAGGCTCTGTGGTCCTAAGGGTGTTAATCCAGGTCTTAGCTTTATCTCGTAGAGAATACGAGAATAGAAGGAGTTTAATGGCATCAGCAGTGAGGCCCTGAATTCTAATGGTGGAACAAATCCCTAAAAATTCAGTAAGGTGATCGTATGGATTCTCCCTATCCAACCCATAGAAGGTTGGTAACATCTGAAGTGTGGCATGACGAATCTCATACTGGACGTTTTCAATATTGGGAATTTGAATGCAGGAAGGCGGAGTGAATGCACCAGGCATAAAGTGATCTCTAATCATCCTAAGTGCTGGCTGGACTTGCTGTGGAACTACAACAGGTCAAGGGGGATCTTGGCCTTGGTTTTCCATTGGATTGACAAATTCTGACCCTAGATCGGGTCGACTTGCTCGAAGAGACCGTAAGGTACTTTCTAACTCTAGGTCAAGTGGTTGTAGGTCACAGGACATAGACCTTCTACCGTGCATGCAAATAACCCCCCAGATGAATGGAATGCAATGAGTGAATTTAAAATATTATGAAAATTGACTTGAGATGAGAAGATACTCCCCTCGGTCCCGATTGCTAATCTTTACGCGGTCCTATCCAAAACTTTGACACCTGGGCAAAATGTTATATATATTTTTTTTAGCAATTTTGGCTTTGGCCTTAGCGCGTAAAATCTTCAGCAGACCTGTAAGTCAACAACCTGAATCGAGAAGAAGGGAAGATCAGTAGAAATAGGAAAATAAAATCCTAAGCTACAACTAAAACAAGATTCATTGTAAATTCTATAACCGTACAATAATCCCCGGCAATGGCGCCAAAATTTGATCAGTCCAAACAAGGGAGGTTTTTTCCTTGTTCGTGATCAATATTTAAATTTATAAAGTACTCGTGCTTAAAACCTCAATTCGTTAGAAAAGTAATTAGTGCACGGGTGTCGAACACAGGGATTAATGGCTGAGTTATGAGAAGTTGTTCTGAATCTGATTTTAGTTACCAAACGATTTATTGATTTTGAAGAGTTGGTTGTTTGTTTAAACTAAAGAGCATGAAAA
>JAESVK010070691.1:0-18907 GCA_017140935.1 Hamamelis virginiana
AAACCCGATAAATTCTCTTATCCTAGATCCATTGTCATTATTGCCTACATTAAAATTTGACAAATGTATGTTGGAGACTTATCAATTTCGCTAATTGCGATGGCATCTCTTATATTGAATTTGCATTTGTAATATGGAGAAGACAAAGGTTGATTAGATTCTCCATTGCTATTGGCAATTTCTTGAGGTAGGAACAATCTTTTGTTACCGGTATCTATTTGATTTTGAAAACCTATTTTCTCGAGAGTACAATCATCATATCTGGAGTATATCAGCACCCATAGCCATACATGCACCATTCTTCATGGGTGGTAGCATTGGTTCTGTAGGTAGTAAATTAAATCAGCCATTGACTCCACGGATTCCATTGGAGTATAAACAGAGTACTAATTAACAGCACCATTCTAGTTTATGTTGAAAAAGAAAGAGCTCATTTTCAGGAAAAAAAAAGAAAAAGATGTGCACATAAATAAACTGTTGATCAATGCTGATTCCATCGTGTGAATATGGAGATTTCTGGGCTTGTCTTCTTCTGTTTTTTTTTTCCATCTCTATCTCCTTAATAAAGTATGTAAGGCTGTTACTGTAGATCACTATTCATTGGATCTGTGCAGTTACTATTTTACCCCCACGTCTGAATTCTTGCATCAATTGTATTTGGGCTGCTTGTTTTTTTGCATCATGTAACCTTTTTCTACGTTTCTTTGGTCAAACACTGTAGATCATCTCTATATCATTTTAAGGTGATAGAAATAACAGAGATTCATAATTTTATGTATTTTAAGAGGCAAAATGATTTATTGTGGACTGGTGTCATTATCTCAATCTATACCATTTAAGGTGACATTGTCAATCATTTTATGTATTTTAAGTTGTTATTGTGTCCTATATATGTCTATAATGATAACATTTTGATATCAAAACATGTTTTTCCATAATTTACATTTATAGTATATAATTTTATGTATTTTAGGCACGTGCCTTGCATGTGGCCTCTCCTAGTAGTTCTATAAATACAGTGAAACTTGCCCTTCATTTCCTTTTTGTTAAAAATACAAAATAAGTCTTTACCTTAATAAAAAGGAATAAATTGCATAAAGCTCCCAGAATATAGGCCAGTTTTCACAAATCTCTATTAAATTTCAAAATTGAACTAGTAACCTCTAAAATTGTGAGTTAAGTTAAATAATAACCTCCTTAACTTTAAACATAAACAAATGACCACCTCGAACTATGAAAATTAAACAAATAACATCACTCAACTACGAATTTATAACATTTTGCCCTAAAATTTTCAAATTTTTAAAGAGTTTGGTGAACATAGTCGAGATTTTATTTGTTTAATTTTCATAGTGCAGAAAATTTTTTATTCAGTTTTGAAACTGTGAGGGGTTTTATGAATCTAACTCATATATAGTTTAAGAAGTCATTCATTCAAGGGCATTTTCCCAAAATAAATCCAAATTTTCAATCAATTACCTCTATAAACTCATATGTTTGGAAATGTCAAATATATTTTTTTTACCATAATACCCTTCCAACACCCTTCTAATGGTCAAATACTCATATAATATAAGAATATCCAATTTTATGAAGAATACCCAGTATCCAATTTTACTAAGGATATCCAATCACACATTAAATGATGTCAAATCAAACTTTTAAAATTCAATCATTACAAGTCTGACACAGCCAAATCAATGAAAATTATTATTTTTTTATTATTATATTTTTATTTATTTTGATATATATATTTTTCTTAATTAAGAATTATGTAAAAATAAAAGGGTAAAATGCACGGACCTCCCATGAGTTTCAACAAATTTCAACCCGCCCCCTGAGTTTTGATGCTTTTTGCAGATACCTCCCATCCGTTACACTTTCCATTAGGAAAGTAACGGAAAATACTATCATCATCCTCTAATTTTCTGAAAATGTCAATTCTGCCCTTATTGTTTAGGACATGCAAAATTACCAAAATATCCTTTTTTTTTTTTTTTTTTTTTTTTTTTTTATTGACAAAAATCGTTAATCTCTACAATGTTTACGAAGACGACAGCAATCTGTTCATGGTAATGGACCTCTGCGAATCCAAAGACCTCTATCAGATTTTATCTCGAAGCCCATTAATAGAAATTGAAGCTGCATCGATAATGATTCCACTTCTCGAATCTATTCTTCATTGCCATAAAAGGGGGTGTGCCATCGAGATTTGAAACCAGAGAATATTCTGTTCGATGAGAGGAATAAATTGAAGCTTGCTGATTTTGGGTTGGCGGAGTGGTTCGGTGAGGAGAGGAGCATGGAAGGTGTGGTGGGGATGCCGTATTATGTTGCGCCGGAGGTTTTGGAAGGGAGAGTTTATAAAGAGAAAGTTGATGTGTGGAGTGCTGGTGTGATTTTGTATATAATGTTGGCGAGCGTTCCTCCGTTTTTTGGTGAGTCGGCGGTGGAGATTTTTGAGGCGGTGTTGAGAGAAAATTTGAGATTTCCGACGAAGATTTTCCGGTCGGTGTCGTAGGTGGCAAAGGACTTGTTGAGGAAGATGATTTGTAGAGATGTTTCAAGAAGGTTCTCTGCAGAGCAAGTACTACGTAAGTGATTTTCGTTGATTCTTGTTTAATTCTTACCTATATGCTTAAATGTAATGAAAATTGACATTTTTTTTGGGTTGTCGGTGTTGATTTTTCTTTGGGATGGTGAAATTTTGATGATTTTCTCTGTTTTTGCTTTGATTTTTCTTGAGAAATTAATTAATGCTCTGTTTGGTACCTGAGAAGATGGAGGAAAGAAAAAAAAAATTTAAAATTTTGGGCTTTAATTTTTTGTTGTTTGTTTCCAAAATTTTTAAAGCTGAACTCAAATAATTAAAGTAGTTGTATCAGGCTTGGTGGGAAATGATGAAAAGTTCTTATTGTTAAATCAATTTTTGTTAGCAAGAGGTGTAATCCACATTGGATATGCAATGGAGAGGGAGGCGGGCTTGGTTTCATGTGCCCTAGGCTACAGTCTCCGGCCATCAAGCAAAAAGGGTAATTTGGGAGAGTTCTGTCATCTGTGTATGATATATCATTGAGTTTTGCATAGATCTTGAGAGAAGAAGAAAAGATGGAGAAGGAAGGGAAGAGTAATCAAAGAGGGTGTGGAGTTCCAGAGACAGATTTTTTTTTTGCAGTGGGGGAATAGAAAGAGGCTTCGTTGTGTGAAGGTGAAAAACGATGTAGTTAACAAATCAGACGGCTGTTTGGTTCAGAAGAAAACTGTGGTGGGTTTGAAGCACCAGAAATATTTGGGAGACAAAGACCTTAACAGGTGTCTATGAAAATTTGCATAAAAATGAGGGTATTTTAGACATTTTGATTGCAAAATAACGGAAAGTATAACGGAGGGGAGGTGTCTGCAAAAAGCATCAAACTTTAGGGAGCGGGTTGGAATTTATTGAAACTCAGGGGAGATACGTGCATTTAAGCCGAACCTCAGGGGAGGTGTATGCATTTTACCCAAAATAAAAATAAAAATACAGGCCTGTACGTATGGTTCGTCTCTCGCTCTCTCTTGCCAACTCAATTCTTTCTTCCTCTCTCTCTCTCACACACACAGCACCGCCACTTCCAACTCACCGGAACAAACGCCGTCTTTCTCTCTCACCGCTCTGCCACACCAGTTTTTGAACCGGCCAAGAAGCTTGCAAGGGTAGAATCCTATCTTCTGTTGCCGAGTGGTGAATGTGGGTTGGGATTTAGGACTTGAACCGGAGCACGCAGCTCGAGCAGCGAGAGTCAGGTTGAAGAAATGGCGCGGTCTCTCTCTCTCTCTCTCTCGCTATACAGTTCCCGGCGCTGACAGGAGCAAAGGCGAGACCTTTCTCCATCCTTCCACCAACGTTCCCGTTGGTAGATTGAGTAAAGGGGAGATCTTTCTCCTTCGCGCAATATTGAGTAAAGGCGAGACCTTTCTTCTTCCTTCCACCACCGTTCTCACCTGAAGCCTAAAAGCTAGGTATGAAGCTATATTTTTATTAGCTTTTCATGTTACTTATAGATTTTATTTTATATCTTCCAATTTAATTTGTTACTGCAAAAAAATATACGAAGTGGTTGTTTTAGATGTTGCCATTCAAGTGTTCGACAGAATGACGCACTGAGAAATTGCTTTTTCAAAACTGAATCTCATCACTTGGGATTTAATGTTTGATAATATTGAAATTCTATGTGCGTGCACTCGTGCACTCGTATGTATGTGTGTGTGTGTGTGTGGGTATTTTGGGTACACATAGAAGATACTTAGTGGCCATTTTAGGAGTTGCAATGCAACTGTTTGACAAAATGACACATGAAGAAAATTGTTGTTCTGTTGAAACGAAAACATAATTTTAATTTTTAGTATTTGAAAATTTCATTGCATTGGGTTATGCGTGTTGCACAGATGAATCTACTGTAAGACATGGATTAAGGAAGCTGAAAATTTTGTTACATTGATTTCACCCTGTAGTGTATTGAATTGGGGTTTCTCCATTTTTTTCACATTTTTTGCTGGAAGCTCACTGTTATGTAGGCATTTGAAATTTTGGTTCCAAATTAAACCTTGCTCCAGTAGACCAAAGTTTGGTTGAAAAGCTTTTGATTGTATCAGGGAACTATATTATTCATGGCATTGAGGCGTTTCTTTGGGTTCTCTGATGGGGAGTTGATGAGATTAGATGCAAAACCTTGTTCAAGATTGATGAGACAGACTGCAGGGATTTTTTCTGTCGGCGGAGGATTGGGATTCTGGATTCTCTGCAGATTGCATTACGGTCTGTTCTACTTATTTGTTTATTTATAATTATAGTTTCATTTTTCCCCCTTTGTTTTCTAGTATGGTTGATTCTTGTTTGTCTACTTTGGAGAGAACTTGAAGACCCATTTTACCTATTGGATTTTGTATAATTTTGTCGGTTTTGTCAGGCAGGTTTTTTCAATTTTTTAAAAAATATGTGATTTGGTAACTGGTATTGTATTGGTTTGTGTTCTTGTGAATTCGTTCTACGCCTTGTCTCTCTGAATTGTTGTGGCATACAAATTCAACTTTGTTGATGGAAAACTTGAAACATGCTCTTGATGTCTCCTCTCAAAATCCTGATATATTTTTCAGATCATTGATTGGTCATGAGATCATCAGTTTAGCTTCTTTTCTTGTTTGCTCATGCTAGGCCTGCCTATTGGTTTTCTTAACCTTTTTAGAGTTATATGTGAGCACTAGAATTTTAGTCAAAATGTTTTCCAGAGAATGAAGTTCTATGTGTTAGTCAAAATGTCACTTGGAGGTTTTTATATCAAATAATATCAGTAGAGTATAGTAGAGTAGAGTTTAGTTGAGTTGAGATGGAGGGTTAGGGCCACAAAAGCAGAAAACCTGTTTGGAAAAACAAAAGGGAAAACGTTTTCCAGAGAATGAATCAAAAAATTGGGAGAAAATGAAAACGCCAATTTGACGTTTTCATTTGAAAACACGGGACTTCCGACTTTAAAATAGACGGACATTGTGTCAAACATAACGAGTTATCTTCCTCACCGACTCTTCCTCGATCATTTCAGCCATGAATCTTGACTGAAAACCTCATCCTCAACCACAATCTTTCCTTCCATCCACTATGGGTTTCGAATCGCACACATTTCTCTCTATCTTAAGCTCCGATCCAACCGAGTCCGTGACAAACTAGATGTAACTAGTATTCAATCTTTCATATATATATATAATCAATGAGGTGATCATGGAGTATTGAGTGGGTTGGGATGGAAATATGGAATTGATCACAAATCCGCCGTATGTTCCAAAATTGGAATCAAAGAGGGGTTCAGCGTTATAGCTCTTGTATACACACACACACACACACACACACACACACACATTGTATAATCAAACAAGTTGGGATTTTGTGTTTGTTTGGGATTTTTTTTATTTTATTTTATGTGTGCACGCGCGCGCACGTGTGTTTGATCTTCATGGTTTCTTGTTTATATTGTTGTTTTGTTTGATTTAATTAAGCCTTGAAACTCTGTACTCAATTTCATGGAATTTAGATGCTTCATAAAATGCTTCACTGAAAAAGAAAATGAGAACAGAAAGTTGGAGTGAACCAAACACATTTTCTAAATTTTAAAAACTGAAAATGAATATGGTTTACAGAAAATTTTCACACAAGCATATCAATAGAAAACGTTTTTTTTGCCCCTTTTATCAGCTCTCTAGTTTTTTTAGGTCAATTTCTGAAATGCTTTTATTCTATGATTGGTTAGACTGCTGAGAAAATGTAGGGAAAAGAGAACAAATTATAATTTGGGAATCTGGATTTTTAATTATTTGGGGCCCGAGAAACAGAACCAGCCACTAACCTGAGCCTAATATGAATTTTTGGCTTAATTGAGGTGAGTTTTTAATTCTAAACAACTTAGAGCATAGCATTACATCTCTCTTAATCAGTTTATACATTTCTAGTTAGGTCAGTGTTGTACATCGTTGTTTATGAGAAAACAATGTCTCATTCTTTTACAGTCTTTAGTTTCTTTATTAGGAAAATGTCCGCCTTACCATTTTTCTTCTCTATTGCTTTTGTATAAGTCACTGAAAGTCTGAATCCGGCCACTATTACATTATTGGAAAGTCAGGTTGTGCTCTTGCTTAAAATACTGTGACCAATCAAACTAAATCAGTGTTTCCAAAGGTGAAAGCATAAGGCAGGGTGCTTTCCCTCTCTTGAGGGGCGAGGCATAAGCCCCAAGGTGTGGGGGCTTAAGCCTTTTGAATTTTGGAACCACTCCTTAGCCTAGATTCACCATTTATTTTTTTTATTTTTTTGTCCAATTGACTTGGTTTTATTTTTATTTTAATGATTTCTTTTGTTTGCTTTTGTTTTACTATAATCTATAGATTGTTGTAATGTTCCTAGACATTTTAAGTAGTCATGTGGCTAGCATGTGACCTAAATAGTGAAAAGGGTTAAGATTAAAAGTTTTACAGAGTATTCAAGGATATTAGAGTTGCTGTAGCCCCAGTAAATACTGTTTTATGAGTCATTGTAATAAGTCTTTTCAATATTATTTCAGGATTTCAGATTTAAGAGGCATTCTTGGGTCTCTACACCCTTGAATTCTCATTTATTTGCATATTGGTTTCAATTCTAATTAATCTTTAGTTATTTTTTTGTTATTTTATTCCTAGAAATTTCTCTTGGTGTGTTTTTGCTCCTAGTGCATTTGCAGCAACTAAACAGCAGGCCTACACCTCTTTACTGCATCACTAAACATAGGTTTGACTTGTAAGAGGATTTATCTGGTATCTATAGGTTGAGCTGCTGAATTACCTTATTGGTATTTTGGTGGGAATCCTAACTAATTAAATGCTCTCGTTAGAAATTTAGAGGGTTTTGGGTCACTATGAGCATGAGAGGTTTTGGCAATTTTTTCAAATACTTGTGTTTCAAGGACCCACCTCATAAGAATACTTTCTTTTACTTGGTATGGTCGTTAGGATAACATGGTTTGATATGGAATGGAATGATTTTTTTTTCCCAAAAATTTTTGTCACTGGGAACCCTTGCTAAGAATCACTTTTGATCATAGTTCGTTTGTTTTTAGGATCAACCTTTTAATTGGGATCCTTTCAGTGGGTTATTTTCTTAGGCATCAATGAGCCAATATGAAGGCAAATCATCTGACAAATAGAGACTTAAAAAAATTTCCAAGGACATATATATCATCTGACAAATAGTGTTATTTTCTTGCTGGGAATGTATGGATTTAGCCTGAAATTTTCTACTGTGAAACTCTTTCTTGCAATAGCTGCAAGTAAAAGCACTTCAAGGTTATTTTATTTTTGTTAGTTTTTTGGTTTTGAGGTTAAGCTAAACTTTGTTTGAGGATGTCTATTTATATGGGTCATGTAGAAACTCTTCTGGTTTTGGCGTCTTTAATCTTCTTCCTTCTTTTTCTCAGTGGATGTTATCTTCAAATATCTTGCAGGTGTTTGTGCTTCTGGACCTTAGACTCTTCTTCTGTTTATATTTATAGCTTGCTTCGAATACTATAATTAGCTGCTATATTTTCTAATTATTCTGCATAGTATCTTGATTAGATACTATTTATACTAGAAATTGAACATGCGACCCCGGTCATTCGACCTAAGCAAAGTGGGGAACATGTCCCTTCGATCTCGACCTTACCTCAGAAGGTCGCGGTTCTAGGACTTGTTCCCCTGAGACGGTCGCACTCGCTTCGCCCTTCCCTCCATATGGGGTAGGGCAGAAGTGATGATCTACGACGACCCTCCTGCTCATTACCAGGGCGTCGCAATGCTTAAGGCATTCGTCCCCTGCCCCCTTCCTGTGTAAAGGCCATGACTGGTTACCAATCCGAGGTCGAAGTATGGGGAATAGGACTGGTGGCTGGGACAGAAGAGCGTCAACGCGAAGGGACGCCCTCGCAAGGAGGCAGGGTCGCCCCTTCGTCTTGGCCGGGTCGATCTGGCAACCCCAGGAAATGACACGTGGGTAATGCGATATATTCTCTCTCTGCATTTATTGACTTCCCGCCTCGGGCAGTGTGCGTCCATGCAGTGCGGGCTATGGCCGCCATTGCAGGGCCTAGGTCGAGTATTACTGTGCTGAGACCTAGGGCGGCGGTGTCAACTGTACAAAATCAGTCAAATCATCCGCCCATTCTCATGATTGAAAATGACAGGGAGCCAGAGTGCCGGCTTGGCTGCGCCCTGGCCTCCCTGTCAGTGATTTGACCCCTTTTGTACTCGCCTTCCTTCTCCTATAAAAGAGAGGGCATTAATCTCATTTAAGGCAGGAGAACCAAGGGATAAGGAGGAAGGAAGAGAATTTATTGCAAGGGTTATTCCTCACGATCTTAAGGTCGAGATCGCGAAGAATAACTCCCAAGTCGTGTTCAGAGGTTGATCAGCTCGACTTACTCTGTTCCCCTTCATATCCACCCCTATCACTGATAATATAGAACCATAAGTATTAAAGATCGCCATTGCACGGCAATCCTCGTGATTGTAAGGACCTCCACAGTTTCCTTTGTAAACAGATACTATTTATGTCTAGTTTTAATTATCCGAGTTTGAGAAGATTTCAAGATAGAAAGTTTTAGCCATTCTTGTGAGTACAAGTATACTGTGTGTGATCTGATTTTTTTTTTCTCATGTCAAATATAGATTTTCTGAAGGGAGTCATTAACAGTCAACTGTAAAGATGGAAATAACTAATGTCTCCGAGTATGAGGCCATTGCAAAACAAAAATTGCCAAAGATGGTGTTTGACTACTATGCATCCGGTGCAGAGGACCAGTGGAGACTGCATGAGAACAGATTTGCTTTCTCAAGAATTCAGTAAGCTTCTTATCATTGGCTATAATTACCAAATCCATGACTTAAGCACTTGGTTGATACGACAAATATACAAGTAATGTGTAGGTAGGCCAAAGGTGACTTAGCTTGAGGAGACGTCTAAAGTTGAACAATGATTGATGCCGATCCAAGTAAGCAATTACAACTTACTGTTAGAACTTTTATACCTTCCAAACATATTATATATTCTAAAATTTCAAATATGATGTTGAAAGCAAATCAAGCACTATGTTTACCCAGTTAATTGGTTTTTAGCTTTTAAAGATGGGTTTGTTTAACCCCTTCTACACCATGTTCATTAAAAGTCTATTCACAATGATGTGTAGAAGGTTGCAAGTGTAGGATTGTTGCTCTAACACTGATCTGAATTGTGCAATCTATTTTTGGAAGATGGGCTTGTTTCTTATTCCCATCTATGGTTGACGGATTTTGGGGTCCTAGCTATAATTTTCCCCCTTTCATATCCTTCCTTGGAAGTTCTCTGAATCAAATGGACTATGGACACAATTTCACGGTGATGGAAGTCCTTTATTCATCAATTGGTGGGACTGTGTATTGAACTATTGATCAACACCAATGAAAAGGATCTAACCACATTAGAATCTATATTTGTAATTTCAAAAGGATCAATGATGCTAAATGCTATATATCAACAGATACCTAATCCTATTCATTCTTTCCAGTTTTTTAGAATGATTTCTTTATTCCTTGGGCAGACTTCTTTCTCTGAAGGAAGTCAAAACAAGTTGCTGAAAATGGGAGTTGCGTCATTAGTAACTGCCAATGTTCTTGTTGAGACCCTATAAATTGTTAAGAATATACCAGTGCAGCTCCTCTACCCTTTGTTATCACTTCAGATTTTACACATTAACTTCATGGCTGTTGAACAAGTATATCTGCAGGTATGCATATTCATCTTTCTGATTCTCAAGTTTTCAGATCTGCTATGTTAGCTGGCATCTTTTGTTTTCTTTGTTGAATGAAAGTGGGTTTGTAATATTTGTTGTTCTTGTTGGACAGAGCTTTATAATTACTTGGGAAAAGAGGGCGGAAAGAACCTGAAGCATCCTCGAAGCTAGCACTCAACAACATAAATCCATGGGCAACACTTTTATCTTCCAATGCACAAGCAGGCTCTAATGCTTTGCCTTTGTTCCACTTTGTCTTTGTCATTTCCATAACTGTTGCAATTTATTTTGTTGCTTAGTTGAAGCAAAGTAGCAAACGCTTTTGTCTTTACTAGAAGAAACTGCATTGCCTTGGGCATTTAGTTATGTTGTTGTACTATTTACAAAATGTTCAGTTTTTGTCTTTTACTTGCTAAGTTCAGTCATTTTCCAATGCACATTTATTAGATATAATTTTGCTCTATTTTTGGTTTTTTTGCATCAAAAAGTGGAACACAACAGTTAGCTCAACCCCTTAATTTAGGCAAAATAATTAATTAATTAATTTACCAATGCATCCTAATATCTTATCTTCATAACTGGACAAAGTCAATTCACTGAGGGCACTTCTGACCGGATATATGTTGCAAGGAAATAGAATAGCTCCCACTGTATTTTACATGGTAATTGAACAATATTCAGAAACAAAGCCAGGGTCATTACCACAAATAATGGCACACAATTAGTTTTCAAAATCAATGATCAATTCCCACCATCATTTTGTGACATTAGTGGTCATTTTTTGTGAAACGAGATATCTGAACTTTCAACTCGATTAATTTTTAATACATATACAAGAAACCCGAATACCTTAAAAGTGCTTTTCAAGCTTCTTGACAATATTCTCTCATGTCAATTTTTGTAAAACACTTTATTAATTAACTCTATTATTCCTTACTTCTTAATTTATATCCTCCTTTAAATTTATTAATAAACTTGTCCTTGACTTCTTGTTTTTCCCTTTTTCAAGGGGAAAAATGCTATGCAGTCTGTTAAAGGTAGCCTTTCGAGAGCCACTAAGGAATAATTAAAATGAAATCTAAAGTATACACGCAGGTGAAGATGGGGACAAACCATGGTGACCTTTGGCCCAAGTACTCATGACCATATATGACAAATACATCAATGTGGAGATATTATTGACATTGAAATATGTGAAAATACCTTCGTGGAAATGGTTGCGCTAAGTGGATGTCCTGAATGGTAGTGCACTTTGAAACATAAATGACACTCAATGAAATTAAGGTATTCTTAAACAATTCAAATATCCCTTGAATGTATTCATTGTCTCTAATATCAAACATGATATTATCCATGTATCTACCAGCTAGCACCATACATTTTACCACTAGATTGGTTTGTCATAGTCGTCCCAATACGATTATGTATCTTGCTGAGAAATTCATCAAATCCACTATCGTACGGTACCTGAAATATACGATTTTTCCCACCAACTTATGATGAAAAATTATCAGTTTCTTCATCGAACTGACCATTAAAATGAATAATGAAAACCGCCAGACCATCATCCATATTGAATTATACACGTTCCTCTTAATGTTTCTGTTGACGTCAATGCAAATAAGCATATCAGTGCACAATGGGATCCGAAAGTGTATCCACTACATAGATTAATAGATTAATAGTGGTATTCGTTAACACATCTATTAATGGATGAAGGTGGGACTCGATACAATGATCGATCTTACGTACATGCATAGTGCCAAAAAAAAAAAAAAAACTAGCTTCATATGGGATTCTTACAAAAAATACTAAAAAAATAAAAATAAAAATAGTACGTCCATCATCCACAGGTATATAGGGTAATTTGTTAATCTCTATAATAAAATAATACTTGACATCCTATATTTCAGTCCTCTCTATTGGTAATTTTCATGCAATGCACAACTGGAATGCATTTTGGCTTCCCAACAAGGCATTTCAATTCAAATTGTAAATTGGTAATGGTATTGCACATTTTCTTATATATTCTATATATGTATGATTAGAAATATTAAAGGATTACATGTTTCTCAATAATTTACAAAAGTGCGGTTGAGTAACAAACTAGCAAGTCACACTAGGCACGTGCCTTGCATGTGGCCTCTTCTAGTAGTTCTATAAGTACAGTGAAACTTGCCTTTCTTTTCCTTTTTGTTAAAAATAGAAAATAAGTCTTTACATTAATAAAAAGGAATAAATTGCATAAAGCTCCCAGACTATAGGCCAGTGTTCACAAAACTCTCTTAAATTTAAAATAGCTCCCACTGTAGTTTACATGGTAATTGAACAATATTCAGAAACAAAGCCAGGGTCATTACCACAAATAATGGCACACAATTAGTTTTCAAAATCAATGATCAATTCCCACCATCATTAATTTTGTGACATTAGTGGTCATTTTTTGTGAAACGAGGTATCTGAACTTTCAACTCGACTAATTTTTAATACATATATAAGAAACCCGAATACCTTAAAAGTGCTTTTCAAGCTTCTTGACAATATTCTCTCATGTCAATTTTTGTAAAACACTTTATTAATTAACTCTATTATTCCTTATTTCTTAATTTATATCCTCCTTTAAATTTATTAATAAACTTGTCCTTGACTTCTTATTTTTCCCTTTTTCAAGGGGAAAAATGCTATCTTACAAATTGTTCTCCATTTTTCAAAACGGTCGATTTTTCAAAATTTGTTCTTCATTCAAATCTAGGCACGCTACCTTACAAATTGAATGCAAAATAAATTTTGAAAAATTGACCTTTGAATTAAATATATTTCTTATCAATTTCATGTTTACAAAAAATTACAGTGATCCAACGATTGATTTTTTTATAAATATCACTTTATGACTTATCAGAAGTGCTAATATAAGGTGCACTCTATGCTTCTTGCATTAGGTGCTCTCTTGTAGAGCCACTTGCAGTGCAAATTTTAAAAGCTGACCGTTGGATTAGATACCCCAATCATGTATGTCATGCCTGTCAAAAATCACAGTGATCCAACGGTTGGTTGCTGAGAAAACTGAATATAAAAAACTGTGAAATGTGAAATTATAAAAAAAAAAAATTGTTTTGAAGCCGCTATTGCGGTTTCTTAAAAAGTAGAAATCTTAAAGCCGCAACAGCGGCTACACCCAATTTTGTAAAATTGTTTGAATCAACTCTATTTTAGTATTTTGGTCAAAAAGGTTTTTTCAAACCATACATTTGCAAAAAACTCGAACTCGATTGGATCCTCTGCTTGGCTTGCCTTTACTTGGGTTGTCACAAGATTCAGACACGTCATCCAAATAGGATCTAACGATTGGGATGAAAAATAGTAGAAAACAGCAATATGGTTGCGTTTTAGGGGCAGACGGAGATAATGCTGCTCCGTCCCACAAGGCAAGGTCATCGACCTCTGTGATGTTCACGGAAACATCTTTCCATGGTCATGGACCTCTGCAACTCCAAAGAATTCTATCAATAATTATCTCAAAGACCACTAATAGAAATCGAAGTTGCATCAATCATGATTCTCAGCAACCAAACACCCAAACCCTCATTTTTTTTTTCAGCAATTAAACACCCAAACCCTTCGGAAATACAAACTGAAAACTTCGTTATCCTTACAAACTTAAACACAAATTGAGTTCAAACTCAAATATGACCGTTGGAAGCTACAGTGCCTTCCTCCTCTTTCCATGGCTGCTCTTCCTCACACCAGCCATGGCTACCGAAGTGCAAAATTTCTGCCACAACAGTCCTAGTTCTCCCTGGCAAAGAGCTCTCTCTCCCCGGCAAAGTGCTCTCTCCCCCTAGCGAACCTCTCTCTCTCCCTCTCCGTTGTAGACTGCCCCCTGCGCTATGCCTCTTTCTCGCACCATCCAAGATTACCGAACTGTGCATTCATGCCATCGCAACCCCACGAAGCTCTCTCTCTCTCTCTCGCTCTCTCTCTCTCCAGGCTGCTGCTATTTGCAGATCACTCTCTGATTGAGAGATTGTGTTTGGTTGTGCAAATAAGGAAGATGAAGAAATGACTCTGTTTGGTTGTACAAATAATAGCAGATTTGGGTGCGTTTGCTGTGTTTGAATAAAAATTTGTGTAAATGATTGGAGAACTCATTAAAATAAGATATTTTACACAATTTAAGTAAAAGTAAGGATAAATGGTTCGAGATGGTCAAAGTGTGATTGAAAGTTGAGATTTTGATTTTGGGGATTTCTATTTTGATTTTTATTGGGTGGTGAAATTTTTCCTTGGTTTGTAGAGAGGAGAGAGAATAGGAAAAGGGTGAGAAGGGATGGAGTTAGAAGAATCCAACGGGCATTATGGCCGTCATCTTGCAAAACGCATGCGAGAGAGTCGTCTTCCTCTGTCAACAAATCCCAACCGCTAGATCTCTATTTCACTGACGTGGCTGCATCTGATGAAAACCCACATAAAGGCAAACAATTTATAGCTAAGCAGAGGATCCGGGTTTAGATCTAGTGGCAAATTCCCATAAGACAATCCACCAAGACTCCTAATATACTTCCAAAGAGTGACAATTGTATTAGCCTTGCCAAGAACACTTCCCAAGCTTTTCCAACAAAAAAACACATAGAAAGAATCCGCATTTCCTAATTTTCTTAGGAGGATTTTTAGTAGGTTTATAATTTTGGTGTGCGAACTGTCCCAAAGTACCATAAGAGTTTAATACGTAGTAGCTGAAAATGAAAACTACAACTTTGTTTTCAATCTATCAAAACAAACCAAAGATGTGTCCCCCAAAAAAAAAGTGGGGAAAAAAAAAAACATTAATAGCCAGAGGCTGAGTGAACTTCTTGGGCCTCATATGGGGATTTCTGTGACAATTTCCTTCCTTGGGCAGATTTTGGAAGTAAATCATTTGAAACCACTATGTACAAACTTATATATATATATATATATATATATATATATATATTGCAAGAAACAAAAGGAAGCAGAAGGCATCACAGAGAAGAGTAGCATCCCAACTAGGTTGGCACCCTACCTTCTCACAATCATTTGCCAATTACTCCCAAATTTTATTAGAAATATACAAACTTATATCCGTTATAAGACAACACGTTTACAAAGATAAAAGAATAAAGAAATTTTCTAAGGTTGGTCGATATGTTTTCTTTTCTTCCATTGCAACTAATGATGGTTAATTGCCAGAGGCTGAGAGAACTTCTTGGACTGAAGATAGTGATTTCTGAGACCATTTCCTTGCTTGGGCAGATTTTGGAAGTCAGTCATTTGAATCCGCTTTTGCTTTTTCGCTGTTCAGCAAGAAATTACCGCGGCCCATCAGATAAAATTTGAGAAAAATTATACAAAACACAAAACATATGAATGGAAAAAGAGAGGACAAAAAATTTACTAACCATTCTCAATTTATTTATATGTTTCATGAAGCTTCCTTTTTGTACATTCAAATTTCAAATTAATGCAATGAGGCTTAATTTAAACTGGGGAAAAGTTTCTCTTAAGGATTTGATGGACTTCCTCTCTAAAGAGAAGCATATGTAAATTTATTGCTTCCTATTCCTTAAGGCCATTGATGTCTTTTTTTCAGGAAATAATTTTCAACACAACAAATAAAGCCACATGTAAAAAACAAACATATAATATATATATATATATATATATATATATATATATATATAAAGAAAATGGATCGTAAAATGACTTACTTCCACTGTCATCAATCCCATCGAAGAACTTCATGTTGATCCAATCGGAGAATACCAAAGAAAGGTTTGATTCAGTACAAAACCAACAAAATCAGATTCTTAGATAAGAAATATGAAAGCAAAATTGAATATGTACCCTAGAGAGTTCCATTGGAGAAGTTGGAGCCATCAAGAAGGCTCCCTCATCTAGTGGAGGACAAGGAAGCATGCATTCTCTGTCAACAGGAGCATCAAGGGAAACTTCAGAGGCCACAAATTGATGAGTTGATTCATGCCATCCATCTTTCATATTGCTTAATTCACTGGAAGGAAAAGTTCAATTCTGATTTGCTAGAGAAAAAAAAAATATCTAGAACATAACAAAAGACTTGTGTTTACAGAAAGAAAACAAAACAGAAAGAAAACTCAAAACAGGTCCCAAAATTCATCCGATATTAAAAATGGTCTTTGCCTGTCATAAATATTATAGTGTTCATAGGAAAACATCAAGTTTTTCTTGTCAATGTCATACACATGACAGTGGCCAATTGGCAGATTGCAGCCCTAGCAAAAGGAAAATTTAGCAGCCTACTTATCTAAATAGTGATTTCATCTAGTTACACAGCTCTAGCTGGGCTGACCACAAATTCTTGGCTGGGATAAGGAATGGGAAGGACCCTTGGTTTAGAGTTTGAGCAGGTTGGGTGGAGGTTGGACTCAGTTTTTGTTGTAAAACTCATACACGTAATGTTTTTCATTTTCATTCGGTACTATAGTTTGAGCTCATTTATGGAGAAAATTTTAATTAGAAAACAAGTTGTAAACGCTTTCTCCATTTTGCTTTGAATTCTATGGTCTGAACCTATTTAGGAATTTTATCAATGAGAAGTAGAGAAATATACTATAGAGACATAACTTACCTGATCAAAGGTTGCCAACAGAACGCAGTTGATTGGAAATCACTGATTAGAGGAGTTGGAAATCACTTATTAGAGGAGGTGGTCATGTGTCAAAGGTCTTTGATAGTGGTCACATTATTGCAAGAGAGGTTAGAAAGTGACAGAGTTGGAGGACCATAAAATTTTCAACGAACTTTCCCCACCATTTTAACTGGAAAGTAGGTAATATCTCCCCGCTTTTCCATCATATTTGTTTCTGCTCTCGTTTTCCTTCACAACCAAACAAGAGAAAATTAAATACTTCTAAAATTTATTTTCATTTTCCCTCAGATTCTAAGAACCAAGCAATGCATAAGAGTATCAATCGTACAATTGAATATTTTCTTATACCATTCGCGGTTCTTTACAAGAATTCTCTTTTCCTCTGTTCCTTTGTTGACTTTCCCATTGTGAATTGCAATAACTTTGGTCCTCGGGGAAATTGCTTAGTTCAATATATATCTAAGTAGGGATCATCATCTACTTACAGCTCTTACTGGGCTGGCTGCATACGCCTGACTTGGATAATGAAGTGGAGGGACACCTGGTTTAGGGTTGCAGCAGGGTGGGTGGAGGTTAGGCTCAGATCTTGCTGTTAAAACTATTACCCAAAAAAGTATCAACAAGAAATATAAATAAATTTGTTTTTTACTTTGATTTAAGTTCTATAATTTAAGCTCATTCACAGAGAAAAACTAACTGAGAAAGTCATGTTTTAAATGTGTCCTTTAATTTGCAGCATGTCACAGAAGGTGTTACAATCACATACTAGCAAACCAATTAACGGTTAGAAGAGGCACAAAAGGAAAAACAAATTAAAAATGGACAAATTGGAAAAAATGGACAAATTTTTTTTGAAAGAATGTAGCTCAGCCAGTCAAAAATAGTGTTTTTTTTTTACACACACAGTGATATTTAATTTTTAAAAAATAGCAAAAATTGGGAATAGAAAGATGACCAATTTGTTAGATGACATTCCACTCTACATAGGTTGCAGCTGAAGTTTGAGTTTCATCGATCCTTTGTGCATCTCAACTTTCTTCTGCTTTCTAAATGTGCATCATAATGAATTCAGTTATGATAAAAAATTGAAATAGGTAACAGGAAAGTAAATTATAACTCAGTTTTTTTATTTCTGACATACCTTCCATCTATGATTTAGAGAACCTTGTGGCGTAACTGCACCAACAATCCTCCTTTTAGTCCAATCATCAATGAAAATCTCACTGAAAAGTAATGATAACTACATACTGCAGGAAATTCTGTATATACGAAAGGCATGATGGTTGAAAATGAAGAACAATAAAATTTGACAAGGATTGGGTTGCATCTTCCGAGGGTTTGAAGTACAAATATGATCAGGTGAGGAATAGTGACAACATTACCAGAACAGAAACGAACACTTGATTTCAAGCCTGCTCATAATGAAATGGCTGGTAGTAAAGGTCTTAAATTCTGTCGAAGGTTACACGTCGATCCTGAGTTTTGAGTCTTGACTGGAGCTTCTTATGACTCTACTGGCTTGCCAAAAAGAAAAGTTGGACTGAAGGGTAAAAAAGACAATAAAGATGACGAAGCAAAACCATTAGCAGAATTATATTTATCGAACAGAAATATATTACCATTGTTTTAAATGCAAAAAAAAAAAAAAAAAAATGAAAAAAAAAAATACGGTTGAGTTTTTTGAGATTGAGGTACCTGGGGGTGAATGAATATACTGACCGACAATAATCTTTGCTTTTGTTGTTGTAATGAATACAATGAGTCTTCATTTCTCCTCCAACTCCTCCTCTGGTTCATAGAGGATCCTGTCAACTATCTTGTCGCAAGGGATGTGAGTAATCTTGGGTCTAGATCGACCTTGATCCTTTTTGCACTACTGCAGCATAGGACAACCCCCGCTCTCTAGCTGCAACAGTGAGGAAGACATTCCCTCCTCCAGAAAGGAATTGAGCTTAGGCCA
>JAESVK010070693.1:0-12407 GCA_017140935.1 Hamamelis virginiana
TTAAAGGGTTTGGTTTCACGAAAGTGAAAAGGCAAGGGTTTGATTTAATTTCTCTCTCTACAAACCCTGACTGGGTTTAGATATGTGGTTTTTTCATTATTTATAGGGTTGATGTGGTCCCAACTGAAAGTGATAGCTGACATTTGAAGTTAGTTTTTTATGTCATGCTTGCTGGTGGTGTTTATTTTACTGTTTAATTTGTCTACTTTGGATGAGATCAAGGCTGAAGTGGTCCCAAATGTATATTATAGTGTGGAATTCGTTGGGGATAATAAATATATTTGAAGTGGCCCTATACGTACTCTAAAATGAATGGTAATGTGAGATTTTTGAATGTCAACAGTATGGACCAAAACGAGTGTAAGCTCATTTAAGTGTCAATGAATTTTGTTTTCATGAAGTACATATCGAAATTGCAGTGTGCATAATATTCAGCTTAATTAACATGCATAACTAAATACATGTTGTGGCTAATTGCAGTGTGCATAATTGTCAGTGTAAATTATCATGCATAGCTAAATACATGTTGTGGCTAATTGCAGTGTGCATAATTTGAATTAATTGTTATTTAACAATTTCTTTATTTTAGATGGTGGAAAATAGGTACAATTTAAGGTTCCACTATGGTAGTCAATTTGTTACAAGTCCAGACAAATTTTATCTAGGTGGAAAGGTGCACGTCATCAATTCAGTGGATCCTGACCGTATATCATTACTGGATATGCAAGGTGTATGTGAAGACCTTTGCGAGCATCCAGAAAGCATTATTTACTACAAGCTGCCTGCTAATGATGACGATTTTGATTTGAAGGTTTTGTTCAATGATGATGATGTCTTGGATATGTTTTCCATACGAAAACATGGGGACACCATCGATTTGTATGTGGTGGCATTACTTAGTCAACAAATGAAGCCTATTGATGTTCAACCTCCTACACTACTTTTGACACCATCTAAACGTGCAAGGGAAGAAACACCTCCCCTCATGAATCAAGCTGAAGTCGATCCACCCATTGTTAATGAAGCAAGTGGGGATCACCCTGATGATCCTGATGGTCCTGCCCATGATGAGTCGGATGATTAATCAGAGCTGAGTCATTTTTCTGATGAGACCAGCAAATACACTTCCTCTGACAGCGAAGTCGCTGATGTTCCAGCCCCTACTGATAAGGGCAAAGGTGTGCTTGATTCTGATTTGGATGAAGACACTGATTCGATATATGAAGACAGTGATGAACTCCGTTCCTTGTGCTCATCATCCGATGAAGGTGAGCCACGAAATGATGAGTTTTATGAGGATAGGGATATGGAAAATCCCACCATCACTCTAGGGATGGAGTTTACCTGTGCAGGTGTGTTTAGGGAAGCATTGAGAAAAATTTCAATTAAAAATGGATTTGACTATCGATTTAAAAAAAATGAGGCAACTAGAGTCACTGCAGTTTGCAAGTTCAACTGTGGGTGGCGCATTCATGCGTCACGAAAAGGCGATGCACAGACTTTTTAAGTGAAGACTTTCCAACCTATTCACAGTTGCCATCGGAGTATGGAGAATCAACATGCGACATCCACTTGGCTGGCAAAAGAATACCTTGAGAAGCTTAGAGATGACCCTAAATGGGATAGCACTGCTGTGCAGAAGAGTGTAAAGCGGGACTTTATGCTCGATATGTCAGCAAGTCAGATTTACAGGGCCAAGAGAAAGGCAAGAATAATGGTTGAAGGAGCTGAGGGTGCTCAATATAGAAGAATCAGAGATTATTGTGAGGCTGTTATGAAGGAGAATCCAGGGAGTGCTGCCATTGTGAGTGTAGAGAGGCCAGACCCAGAACAACCTGCAACGTTTCAGCGGCTGTTCATTTTATTTAATGCTCAAAAATAAGGGTTTTTGGATGGTGTTAGGCCTTTCATTGGTTTGGATGCCTGTCATTTAAAGGTAAATCTGTTGCATACTTTGTTTCTAAATTAATTGTATATTAATTTAGAGTGTTGGATATAGCTATGCATATCCTTTTATTCTTAAATCATCTGTTTTATTTATTATTAAATCATCTGTTTTATTTATGAATATAGGGTTCATTTGGAGGTCAGCTATTGCATGCTATAACACGCGATGCAAATGATCGGATGTACCCACTTGCTATTGCTGTTGTTGAAGCTGAATGCAAAGAGAGTTGGAGCTGGTTCCTTAAGAACCTAATTGATGTCATTGGCAATAATGGAGATAGAGGATGGACTTTTATGTCTGACCGACAAAAGGTTTGAAGATACAAATCACAATGTTAACACATCATCATGTATGGACTGTTTAAACATAATTAACACAGGTTGTTTATTGTTCATTTTTTTTTAGGGACTAATTGAAAGCATGGACGAAGTCCTGCCAGGAGCTGATCATCGTCATTGTCTACGGCATTTATATGCTAACTTCAAAGATGAGGGTTTTAAGGGCAAAATGTTGAAAGATTTGCTTTGGAAAGCTGCATGTTCATACACTATCCATGAGTTTGAAGAACATATGGATAAAATAAAATCAGTTAAATCAGAGGCGGCGGATTGGCTGAGGAAGATTAATCCTGCATGTTGGACGAGGTCCCACTTCAATGCACGGTCAAAATGCGATGTTTTGCACAACAACTGCAGTGAGTCTTTCAACTCTATGATTTTGAAAGCAAGGGACAAACCGATAATTCAAATGGTTGAATGGATACGGAGAAAGTTGATGGTTAGGATTCAAAAAAAACGTGAGAATATGGAAAAGAAAGAGGGACTCCTTTGTCCAAAAATCCAACAAAAACTTGAAGAATTGAAGGAAGAGTCCAGATTTTGTGAGACTATATATGCAGGCGATGGGATTTTAGAGGTGGTTGATAGATCGAAGACATGCATAGTGAACATGAGCAATTGGACATGTTCATGTAGGAGATGGGAAATTTCAGGGTTGCCATGTTCTCATGCAATATCTGCAATCTTTCTACTTAGAGGAAAGCCCGAAGAATTCACAGCATCGTATTTCCACAGGGAAACTCTTTTGAAATGTTATAGGCATTCCATAAGACCGGTTGGTGATGAGTCGAAGTGGGAGGTCATTCATCCTGAACCCATTTTCCCACCACCACTTCGCAGGCAACCTGGGAGGCCTAAAAAGGCTAGGAAGAGAGCAGCAGACGAACCAAGGAACCCTAATGCTGTTCGTAGAGGCCAAATGGAGAATAAGTGTGGAAAATGTAGAGAATATGGCCATAATAGTCGCACGTGCAAAGGTCCCATCAAGGGAAAATACAAAGTTAGAGTGCGCAGCTCGGGAAATAATAAACAGGTGATCAAATCTTATTTTAACTTGGTAGTAATTTGTCCATTTGTATGATGTATAGTTGTTCATTTTTTTGTCAATAAATGTTAAAAGTACTAATTTTAAATGTGGTTGTATTATATTTTTTGGTGACAAGGGCAACGGCAACAAGGTTCGAAAGGGGAAAGGGAGAAAAGAGGGAGTAAGTACTGAGGAAGGAACAGAAAAAGAAAGTGGCAGAGGTGCTGGCAAGGGTGCTGGCAGTGGTGCTGCAAGGGGTGCTGGAAGGGGTGCTGGCAGGGGTCGTGGCAGGGGTGCTGGAAGGGGGTCTGGCAATGGTGGAGCAACAACTACAGATTGTGAAGGTGGTACTTCTAATCGAACATCAGAGGGGAATGCAGGAATGGGGATGTATAGTGGGTTTAAGGAAGGCGTTGGCCTTTTGATCCCGCCAGGAGTTGGGCAAGCAGGAAGGGGGATGTATAGCGTATTAAGTTCAGGTATGAGGCCTCGGCGAGGCAATGACGCGAGCTATGGGAATTTGGCACCAATTGGTCAGGTAATGAAATTCAAATGGATTGTTGTGGTTTATAGCATTTAACTTAAAAAAATTTAAAGTTTATATTTACTCACATTTAAAAAAATTTAAATGGATTGTTGTCCATATCCTATAATATGGTTCAAAAATGGTTAATAACATTGTTGTGTTATTTAGGGACATGTGAATACTTCTCATGATCAACCACGTGAACAAAGAGCATTCATTCAGATGGGGGGTGTGTCATTTTCAACAGGCCAAAGTTCACGAGAAGCTAATCCCAATGTGCCCAGCTCACAAGCATCAACACAAAGCACTAGAGGGAGTGTAGTTGACCCCAAATGATTCATTTATTTATTTTGTAATGGTGGTTGTGTGTTTGGGATGGGGTATTTTTTTTGAGAATGGTGGATGGGGGTTGATGCTAATTTTTTGAGAATGCTAATTTTTTTTGATAATGCTAATTTTTTGAGAATGGTAATTTTTTGATTCATTTTAGCTTTGGTTATGATGTACATAATGCCACAGTGGGTTCATGTAGAAAATGGTTGGTTGGATGTGATTGTTCACATGTCTCGTTCATTACCTCATATGCTAATGGTTGGTTGGATTTATATTGGATATACAGGTTGAATTTCCTTTCATTAGAGGTCCAAAATAGACATTTAAAAAGCACTAAAATATAAAATAAAAACCATCATCCATAACTAAAATCAAAATAGGCACACTAATGTAATGCCATTACAAGTTGTTTAACTGTGGGTTCATTTCAAATATAGGTGATGATTCCCCCCATTTGAACTGGCAAAAAAGAACACTGCAACCATTACAATAGCAACCGATAAAACATAGATACAATATGTTTTTTGTTTTCTACTATTCTCCATAAGTTGGTACTTCGACAATTGTGCTTGTACTTCTACATTCTTCTGTTGTAACATTAAATTTTCTTTTTTCAACGCAAAATTCTTCTCGATGAGCTCCATGCCAAATTGTCTTCCACGCGCACATGGCGATGGGTCATACCAATCAAAATACCCACATGAATTATTTTCCTGTAATAGAAAAAGAATATTATGGAAAGAACTTATTTCAAAATATTTAAATTTGCCATTTTTTGGATGAAAACAAAAATACCTTATACTTCATGCATCCAAAAAATCGTCGTCCAGGATTTGACACCGTCAACGAAGTTCTCAGTGGTGCTCGTATGCCACAGTGGCAATAACGAATCACATATTGTGATGGAAATGAATTTTCAGATGTTTGACTTGATGACATTTTTATGTTGCCTTTCTCAACTTGAATGTGCTCCAAATTGCTACTGTTAACAATTTGACAAAAATAGTAATTTTTCCCAATAAAATTACAAAACCTCAAGCCATTGGTGGGTGAGTTTCTAGCAAATTAATCTACCTAAATGAACAATTCAAAATTAATTGAAGATACAACTTCTGAGGTGTGTGGGTTTAATTGGTTGATACAATTGTTTGTCAAATAAATGATGGATTACTAAAAATAATAGAAAACTGATGATGATGGTGTCTCACATGCCCTTCATTAGTGGGTATGTTAACTATCTTTCTGTATAGCGTGGTATTTAGCTGAGGGCCTCTCAGGATCTCATAAATTGAATGGTGGCAGGAAGGTAAAAAATACAATTTGAGACATTAGTCCAAAAACAGTGGGTGAGTTGTCAGTAGTGCCGGAGATGGGGTGAGTTGAATAACCTTCAGATCGTAAGAAAATAATTCAGTCCAGCCAAAACTACGGCTTTTAAGCTAAAATTTAGGGGAAAAAAAATATAAAATTTGAAGAAACTCACCCTCAAACCTTACACAGTAGCACGATTTGCAGGAAATTGTTGAGTTGGGGTCGCCGGAGTTGGAGTCGCCGGAGTTGAGGAGCTTGGGGAAGAGGAATCTGTCTCTCTCACATTCTCATGGGTGAAATGCCCTAAAATGGATTCTCAATGTGGCAGTATGCTATAAACAAGAAAGATGGAAACGGTTTGGGTCGGGTCAAACCATATAGATTGTTCACCCACTTTATCATATAATGCATTAAATTAAAATAAGGGCATTTTAGTCAATTCACAGGCAAAAAAAGTACACCTGACAACTTTTCCGTCAAATAGATGGACGGCCAACTAACAGAAGGGTGGAAACTGTATAAGTTTGAAAGTGCAGGGGGCTGATTGTTCACTTTTAAAGTGCAGGGGTGCAAAGTGTTTTTGGGCTAAAGTACAGGGGTGCAAAGTGTATTTTCCCCTTGATAATATATATAGAGTCTCGTTCCTGTGAGGACTTCCTTATATGAGAACTTGGCCTTTTGGCTAATGTAAAATGAATATTTTGAAAAACCGACCGTTCGATATGATTTAATATTCTTCGTATATATGATAGGCATTCCAAAAATCACAATAAATCGGACCACCAGTTTATGAAATAGAGACAGTAAATCCAACGGTCAGTTTTTCAAAATACCCATTTTACATTGGCCAAAAGGCCAAATCCTCATATAAGGAAGTCCTCACATGAATGAGACTAATATATATATATATGGCCCTTTTTATTTTGGCATTTCATGCACTGGGTATCTTTTAAATTTCCATTGGGTATCATCATATGAGCTTGGGTAGTGGACCAGCAAACTAAAATGGCAACTTAATTTGTGCCATCCCACATGCCAAAACCCATAACAACCTACGTTTCTCACTCTCCATTCATAATTTTGAGAAAGAAGATAAAATATAAAAGAATACATCATGGGCATGTGCAAGAGAATATTTTCAAACCCAAACCTTATCTCCCACGGTGTTATACAACCAATGCTTACGTTACCAGCCAAAACCACATGACCCCTTAGTGGACTCCAGACCCGCAAAATCCGAATCTAATCAACCACTTTAAGAACCTTCTACTTTAGTTCACAAAAAGTTGTTACTCCCTTTTCCCTATTTTAATCCCATTTCATAAAGATTGAAAAGAACTAAAAACAATGAGGTGAGAGGCTAGGGATTGATCATATCTTGGTATGTGTCATAATTAATTTATAAATTATATATTCGAACACGAATATGAATATATTGACATGGCAGATGTTTCATCAGAAATTTTTTAGAATGTATAGCATTGCTCTTATTCAAATTCATATGATTACATGGATACATGGTCGAGTAAATGCGGATTACTTGTACATGTGTGTACATAAAAATTAGTACGAGATGCATTATATAAGGCTAAAGAAGAATATCTTCCTAATGGGTAATTAGGAGACGAATTCTACTTAAGAAATGAAGAATTATTCAAAAGTTCATGAGTTTAGAGCTTATCATGAGGTCGAATTTTGTAACATTTATAAGAAAATAGAAACATATGATCAAAAAAATTACAAAGAACAGGAGAGAGAGAGACATTCCTTCTGTGACTACTAATCTTTATTTTTGGCAGGAAAATATCTTCTACATTTTCTTCACTATCTGTTGAGGCAGCCATGTTTACATTCTCTCTGCTGCAAATTTGTAAACATAAGAATGCATGTAATGACAAAGAGTTATACGTTATAATTTTATTCAGAAAAAGTAGAGAAAAGTAGAGGAGTGATTAAACAGTTATACATTGTAATTTTATTCAGAAAAAGCAGAGAAAAGTAAGAAAAATAAGAGTTGAAGAAGAAACGATGGGAAATTGTTTCAAATAGATAGAATTAGAGAGAGAAGAATCAGGTGGATAATAATAGTAGAATGGGAAATAAGGCACAATTGGGTTTGGCGGTGGCGGCGCCGGAAAATTCTCGTAACTCGGCGGATAATATTCGCCGCCAATTACCCCACTCGGGGGAGCGAACGGGTACTGAGATGGCGGCGGCGGACAGTCAGAGACGGATGTAGGCGGTGGAGGGGCTGGCGGCGGGGGACAATCAGAGACTGCCGCCGGTGGTGGTGGGGATGGCGGCGGAGGCGATGGTGGTAGTTGTGGTGGCGGCGGAGACAGTACTGGCTGGCATGGGTTATCGCATGCAGAGCACATTGTGCATTGAATTTGGTCTTTCGATGATGTTGAAATTGCAGGCAAGAAGTTGGTGTTTAAGATGAAAAGTAGAGTGAGAAATGGGATTGGAATTCGTCTGGAATTGCCCATAATTCCTCTATATTAACTGATCAAGAACTGTTTGATCAATTCTCAGAGTATTTTTAGAGGCAACTTTCGTAGAAAAAAGATTGGAAAGATAGAGAAAGGAAGAAGACAATGCTGGCCAGCAGGCTTTGAGAGAGAGAGAGAGAGAGTGCATGTGTATTGATGGCCGCACCATTTCCGGTGATTTATCTTCTACGGCACTTTATTATCAAAAGAAGAAACAAAAATAAAATAAAATAAAATAAAGATTGGGTAGGGCTTATTTGGACGAAAGTTTTAGCATGGACCCATCCAAGGTGTTTACGAATTGCTTCACAATCTATGTACTTAATGGGATTAGGAATGTCATAATGATGATCTTCTCATTGGGTTTGCTTGGTGTTTGGGTGATGTGTTATGATCTGGATCATCTGCACATCACCTAAGTGAAAAGCAGAACATCCAAATCATAACACATCACCCAAATATATCCAAGCCCAAACAAAGGATTCAGACTCGAATTGTTATTACCCATAATTCACACTTTCTAGAGAGTTATGGATCATTTTCCCTTATTATTAATATCGATGAGATATTACAATGAAAATAGTTTTTTTTTTTTTTAGAAAAAAAAAAAAAAGAAGAAGATAAATTGGGACATGGGCCATTAGGCACAATTGCTGCATATACGTGGAGTTTTGAATTAAAATATTTAAGAACAATTTGGGTTGGTGACAAATTCAGCAATTGGAATTAAATAGAATGAAATAAGAACATGGGTTGATTCCATCAACCTATACATAAAAGGTGGAAAGTAAATGGACGATGCTCAGTATTCTAGCATCTTCCATTTAAGCCTATAGATAGTTGTAGCCAAAATTTATGATTGAATAAAATTGAAAGGTTTATGGAAAGGAAAATGTCACTTCACCCACCTTTAACAGTTTATCTCGCGTAAATGAATCAACTTTATGATTTTGATATAATAAAAATATAACTTTTATTGATATGAATCACGTACACATCAAATGCTAAGTAAGGTGGGACGTAGCGGAAGCTTATGAAGAAGTAGGGCACCGCCTGCTTCTTGAAAAATTGTTCGAATCCACGAACAAAAGAGTAACATACCCGAATTCACGAGTTCAGAGAATAAGATCTCAAAAAGAAAATTCGTTATTGAATAAAAGTTAACTTTACAATGAAAAAAAAATAGCCTTTATATAGGCTGCAAAACCTAATTCGACAAGAACTATAACTTTAGGAAATAAATAACTACATTAAGGAAAATTATTAAAATTTCCAAAAATAGAAAAATTCTAATTAAAAGCATAAATCAAAATCCCTAAACTTAAGCAGCAATATGGTAAAATGACAACTCCAAACGGCAACTGCAACTCCTGAAATTAAACAGCATATTATTACAAAAAATAGCAAAAACGCGCTTTTGAAGGCCAAGACGAAGGAATTTACCCGAAAAGCGGCATACATCTTGACCAATGGTAGGAGTATTGAACAGCACATCGATTCCAAGTCACCCACTGAATTTCACGCAATTCTGACGTTTGACCCTTCTCTCTCTACTAGTGTTTTTTCCAATTTTGTTTTAGAAGGTCCCTCCGTGCTAGGAATTTTTCTTCAATCTCTTCTAGGAATTCTTTTGCAATCTATTCTACATCAGTAGTGCTCGGAAAGAAAAAAAGAAGAGTTGAAGCTCATGCACAAGAGTATGAGTGAGCTTTTCCAAGAACAAATGGAAAATAAAAATAAAAATTGAAATAGAACAATCCAATAAATGCATGCCAAAAATAATATTTCTATTCCAATGACTGGATGAGAGAATTTTTTAAAATGATATGATCAATACTGATGAAAACTACTAGATGTACTAGTACAAAAGAGTGACATGATTTACGCCGAAAATCCTAACAGAATGAAGAAAAGATTCAAAATAATGTATTTAGATAAATAGATAGAGTAGATAAATATGTATACATTTAGAATTTACCGGAATGTAACATTTTAATTTATCTTTTATTTTAGAGCAATATTATTTCATTCATTCTATTTCATTTATTTATTTTTATTTTTATTTTAGTAGGAATATAACATGTAGTTCACATTAATAATATTTTTATTTTTTCAATATTTAAAATTATATAGTGCACGTCCTTTGGTTCTGTATTCGACTTCCACTAACTATTAATATTCGGCACTATGGACTGCAAGACGCAAGCCTTATTTCAAAAAAACCTTATTTAAGGTATAGAATTTAATCTGATGCACGAAAGCTAACCCAAAAAATTTTTAAAAAAAAAAAAAAAAAAAAAAGCAAAGTAGCCTTGGGACCAGTAATAGACCAGCATTTTCCAAAATTTTACTCCACAAACCCACGACTCAACTTTCTGGAAAACGTGGCTGGGTCGCTAATGACACACGTCTACCCACCTCTCTCCAATTCACAAATGAAACTGCTCCACGTGGTTACAAAAAAAAATCCGCCAAAACCAAATTTGAAATTGAAAATTTCAACATTTCCCCATAAAATACCATCATGCTTCTTGACCCTCCCCTCTCTCTATCTCTCTCTCAAATCCTTCCAAAAATGGCGAAAGGAACTGTTGCTGTTGCAAAGGAGGAGATGAAAAAGCCCGCGAAACTGCATACCCTCATTCACCCTCCATACTTTCAGGTCTTCTGTTTCTTCTATCTTCATCGATCAACCCTCTTCGTTTTCAGGTTTTTTGTATGCTTAAATTGATTATACATATGTATTTGTTTAAGTGCAGATGATATGTGAAGCAATATCTTCGTTGAAGGACCGCACAGGATCAAGCCAGCAAGCGATATCTAAATTCATTGAAGAAAAGCACGACAAAACACTGCCACCCAACTTCAAGAAAATTCTATCAATTCAGTTGAAGAAGTTCGTGAAATCAGAGAAACTCGTCAAAGTCAAGAACTCCTTCAAGATTTCTGAAACTGAAAAGGTGAAAATTAAGGAGAAACTGACGACAGAGGCTTCGAATTTGACGATTAAGAAAACAAGAGAGAAGAAGAAATTGACGAAAGAGGCTTCGAATTTGACGGTTAAGAAGTCGGTTGCGAAGACTGTATCGGAGAAGGCGAAGAAGACGAAGCGGTTAAGTCAGGTTAAGACACCGGATGTGTTGAAGAAGAAGGATACAAAGAAGACGACGGTGGTGATTGAGAAGACGAAGAAGTTGAGTCAAGATAAATCACCAGCAGGGTTGAAGAAGAATTTGACACCTATGAAGAGGAAGAAGGGTTCCAATGCTGTTAATTCTTCGAGGCCTGCAACGAAGAAAGCTCGAAAGTAATGGTCTCTAATGGTGGTTCTGGTTCAGTAGTTATTTTGGAAGAAGAAGAAAGGTTTGTTTCTATTGATACAATTGTGCTGGAATTAACCTCTAGTTAATGTCTTAATGATGAATTTGTATGCTTTTTCCTGTAGGAAAATAGATGGGATTACTGTTTTTGTTTCTGTTGTGGTGATTTTGTTTTTGTTTTTGTTGGGTGATTGAATCATTAGGTAATTAATTTTCATTTGTTGAGTCTGTGTTATATCTATGGTCGTTTTGGGGCAAGCTGCTGGTTCCTCATCTTTTCTTTCTGCTAATTTTAGTTGCCATGAATATTATTTTTAGGATCAGAAACTATTTGTGAACAAGTTCTACAAAGATTTATAGGGATTATTTGATTAACTATTAAACAAGCCAAGCTTGGAGTTGGTTTTATTAAACAAGTTAAGTTTTGGCAAATTAAAATTTGACTCGATTGAAATAGTGATTAAAATCTTGATTAAGTTTGTTAAAGGGTTCATGAACAGATTTAAGAACAAGCTTGCAATTGGGCTGGGGAACAGTGCTTAAATAGGCCTATATCTATAATTTTTAGAGTTTTTCATATCTTCAGTTTTTCTTACTTTTATTTTCCACAGCTTCTTTTTTTTTTTTTTTTTTTTTTTTTAAAGAAGATAAGAACATCAAATAATACAGTCAAAATTTTTTACAAAGTTTTTGACTCTTTGATTCATCAGCCCTTTGAGAGATTGTGATTAATGTTTAAAAAGTTCTATTTTTTAAGAGCATTTCCAATCCTAACTTAAAGTCTTTCTCAAATTCAAATTTGGGTAAAAAATGCCAAAAACTCTTTCCCAATCCTTTCTCAAACCTATAACTCAAGTATTTGAGTAAATGAAAATATGACCGTTGGAACAGTGGATGCACCTTCCTTCTCATTCCATGGTGCCTCTTCATTGCACAGTAATGACTACTGAAGTGGAAAATCCCGGCCATAGCAGCCCTACGTCTCCCCAGCAAAGCTCTTCCTCTCCCCTACAAAGTGCTCTCTCTCTTTCTCTCCTCTGTAGAACAATATGTGCTGCTTGCAGAAAGAACCTAGCTTGCGGCTGTTTTTAGATGAGAAATAGAGTAAAATA